>PVJO010008661.1:0-38056 GCA_004026905.1 Hystrix cristata | reverse complement strand
CTTTTCTCATTTTATTCATGTTTTTGTGTTGGGGTTTGTAAATCACTCGGGTAAAATGTTTTTTCCACTGTCCTTTATGGGTCTTTGGCTGAGGTGCTCTGAGTTGTGGCTATATCTCTGCTGTATGAAAGTTTCTAGTCTGTCCTAGATGCTACCTCCTAACTCTGCTTTCCAAAGTGAAAGTAACTGTGAGTAATATCAACACTTGAGAAGCTAACTATAAATTTTCTGCTACTTAAGAAATTATTTTAAAGGGTCTCCACTATTTCATAAAACTAGGAAAAGGCAGAAATAGTAATGTAGTAGGCTAGAGAAAAATTAGGTGTTGCTATTTGTAGTATTTCAAATGGCATATAACATGATATAAAGAAAAAAGAAATGAAACAAAAACTTAATAAAATAAAAACAGTGAATATATGAAAGGGATAAATAATGCATAAATGGAAGTAATAGGAATGGGAGGTAAGAGCAGAAAGGGAGACTGTTACATGTTTTACCTAACATATTTCGTGGGAAGCAACCATTGGTGTGGGAATATGTGATAAAACAAGGCAGTACATTATGGAGCAAAAGCAGAAAACCCATACCTGTACTCACACATATGTAAGATCCACCACCTTTGTCATAGCAATAAAAAGCATAAACACAAAACAAGCTAGATGGACAGCCAGAAAAGTTGTCCTGCTTTGTTGGTTAGGATAAATATCTCAGGGCAATATACTTTGCTGTGGCTTGTGCAGTAGTGCTGGGGTTGAGAGGTGGAAGAAGTACATAGCCAGGGGCATGACTTGGAAGGATATTTTGTGTTGCTGGTCTTTCTCTTCTTCTCTCCCTCCTTGGGCCCAGAAGTAATGAAGTTAGCAAACCAAGAACTGAAACCTCCAAAATCCAGAGACAGTAAATCAGTCTAACTAGAAATAGCTAATTGTTCTTCTCTTGAGGCCTCTCCTGATTATGAGAGCCTTCCCTGAACGTGTGGGAGTGAGAGCAGTGTATGAAGGCAGGTAGGGGAGTCAGCCCTTAGAACTCTGGAATCCTCTTATTCTATTCTGGGACACCCTCCCCCTTTACCCTCAGCTCAGAGACTACATCAGATATTACCCCCTTTCCTTTTTCTTCCTCCTCCTCTCTTTAAGGTTCTATAATCCTAGGCACCTGTTCTGAGGTACAGAAGTTCTAAGGGGACAGCCAGGAGGGCCACTGGTGCAGCTCAGCTGCATTCTTTGCAGAAATCCATGCAAGAGCACAGAGTAGATCATCTTGAGGGATCTGCCCTTCAGGATAAGCATCTTCACCTGCCTTGGAGAATGAGTGGCTACAGCAAGTCAGCAACTGTGACAGGGACCAAGGTTCATGGGGCCAGATGGGTTTACTGGAGAAGCTGACCAAGTCCACCCTGCCGTCACCACCACCAAAACCTGAAACAGGGCTGGGGAATGTGGTCACCCAGCTCCAGCCGGCCAGAAGCGTGCTTCACATCCTCATGCCTACATACTGCAACAAATTAGTTTTTGTTGTTACCACTCACTGACCTTGCAGCTTCCAAAGTTCTCTGCCAGAATTACCAGACACCATGGGACACTGAGTAGAGTGGACTCTGCAGCCCAGGACATCTGTCCAGTCACTTCCAATCTTGCATCACAAAGGCCACAGTAAGGACAATGATAAGTACAGTTGAGGTCCCTTCTGACCTTGGGGAAGGCCAGATGCACTGCAGCCTCATACTCCCAGTTAGCCACTAGGCAGCACCATTAGAAGTTTAGTTGATTCAACTTGTTCTGGTCAGAAGCCTGGAGAGGGCTGGGAGGGAAGTAAAGGGCTGAGGAGCTGGGGCATCTGAGAAAGCTCATGACTGCAAAGTTCTATGGCCACCCCTGTCCACTGCCACTGCGCCTCTGGGCTCTGGTGGGACTTCCTATATTTTCTTCCCTCTGTGCTTCCTAGCCTGCACTTCCGTGCATGACCCTGAGTCTGGCTGGGCAGAGAAGATGTTGATGAAGTCTGGTCACGGGTGACAGGGAAGCCCATGAAGTTGAGGGTAAAGGGATTAATCTGTCCAGCCTGGGCATACTGCTCAGGGCAATGTGCATCATGTGCTGGTCGGCATCTGCAGGTATGCTCAGAGTTTTCCCATTTCTGCTCTAAATCCGTGTCTTTGACCCCAGGTGACCCTAGCTGTGCCCTTGCTGATGTCTGAGAAGTAGGGCCTAGGCTGGGTGCTTTTATTTTTTTAAGGAGGGGTGTTCTGGGGATGAACTCAGAGTCTTGTGCTTGTTGGGCCAGCGCTGTACCACTTGTGCTAAATCCCAGACCCCTACGCTGGTGCTTTTTGTGCTGTGTGCTGGTATCTTCAGGGGCATCAGACTGTCAGAAACAAGTGGACTCATCTAAGGTCTCTCAGATTGGTCAGATAACTGCAATATCATCCGTTCCTTTTCTTTCCATTGATTCTACTGTGATTTCTCCCACTTAATGTTGCATGAAGGGGATTATTGATGGAGGAACAGTAGTTTCACCCAGCTCCAGCCAGCCAGAAGCATGAAAATGATGTACAAAGAAACTAGCAAAAATTCTTCCAGCTGTTTGAAGACAGCCCTCACTTGGCACCTGAGCTGGCCTCACTGGGCCAGGGAGGTCATGCTGCTAACTTGGCACTGCTTCTCTCTCACCCTTCTGCGATACTGTAGGTAAGGAGTGGGCCCAGGCACAATGTCCAGACTGCTCTGTTGTCCCTGTGCATAAGGCACAGAGGACCTGGGGCTGGTGAGAAGCTGGGCACCTGGAGTTTAAATTCCAGCTGTCTCTGCCTTGTGTCCTAGAGGGGAGGCCATGTTCTGAGAGGTTCCTAAGGGCCTGTGGGTGCAGATAGGGGGAACCTTGGATCTGTAAGCTGAGGAGGGGGCCCATTTTTGGAGGGGGAGAGTTTCTTACATATTTGCTTCTTGTCTCAGTTAGTTTACTTGTTGCTGGGACAAAATACTTGAAACCCAAAGTTACAGGAAAGGTTTATTTTAGCTCACAGTTTGTAGAAGTTTCAGTCCATAGCCAGCTGGCTACAAGGCAGGGTGGCCTGGCAGAGTTCATGACAATACAGACACCAGGCAGCAAGCCTGCCTTTCCCTTTTGTTTGTTTCGAGACAGGAGCTTGTTAGGTAGCCCAGGTTGGCCTTAAACTCATGATTCTCCTATCTTAGCCTTTTGCTGCGTGCTGGGATTACACGTGTGCGCCACCATGTCTGGCAAGACTTTTTTTCCTTCAGCAGCATCTTTTATAAGTGAAAGTTTTTGTTTTTAATAATCTAACAAATATTTTTCTATCAGAGATGCTGTTGCTATTCCATGTAAAAGCTAATTGTTATATCCAGTATCAAGTTTGTTTCCTTTAGTTCTACAGATTTCTACTTTACCTTTAGGTATTCAATCCATGTGAAATAATTTCTGTGTAGGTATAAAGTTTTGTGCCAAGTTTTTTTTGGCTTTATTTTTTTTTTAACTCTGGATGTCTAATTGTTCTAGGCATGAATATTTTTGTATTCTTCAGATATGTCCTGGGAGTTAGGTTACTTGAACATAGTTTGATCCTTTGAAATCTGTCTCATACTTTTGTCAATTGGGACTATAGCAGTATTTACTGTAGTGTGAGATAAATCTTTACCCCATTATCAAATAAGACCCATCCTACTATTTTACAAAGTCCCTGTGAAGAAGGAAGGACCTCACTGCAGACAGAGGAAATGGGTGCTAATTCCAGCTTGTTGAAGCTCTGAGGACTTTGTCCTCTGATTTGGTGGGGATTTCCCCCCACTTCAAGTTCTCTCATGTACTGCTGCATACTTGTGCTGATGGGTCCTCAGCTTGAACTAATGGGGACCTCTCAGGTCTCTTTGCAGCTCTTCTGTCTTGGGCTTTGCAAACTTCAGGTCACCTGGCACCCTCAGGTCCTAAGCTCTGTTCTCTGGGACAGAGAGGCCTACAGATCTCTAGGAAGCATGTGGATTCTGCCAGCCTCTGCTCTGGATTGCAGCCATTTTCCATATATAAACTGAGACCCTTACAAGCTTGCGTGCTTTGTTTTCTACCTTTTAGGGGTACCCTTTCTTACTTGTGTTCAGTGTCTTGAGAACCATTTTCCATGTATCATCTCAGGACTTTTGTTATTCTGGTTAAGGAGGAAATCCAGTTCCTATTACTCTACCTGGGCCAGAAGTAGAAGATTTGATAGTTGCATGATTTGGTGATATTTAAAAAACAGAGGTATTAAGACTGTAAATGATGAAGAATTTTTTTTCCTTCAAGTTCCACTTGAATCCACTTTCCCCAATGTCTACTTCAGTGTAGCTGTTGGCAGTGTAAGACCTGGAAAAGTATGATGGGAATATTCATTTTATTGATTGACTGATTGTTTTTTGAGACAGGGTCTTGCTTTGTAGTTCAGGCTAGCTTTGAACTCACTGTGTAGCACAGGCTCCCCTTGAACTCTCAGAGCTCCTCCTGCTTCAGCCTGCTGAGTGTTGGGATTATAGGCATGTACCACCACATCCAGGTCATTTTCAAATGTAATTTACAAAGGTGTCTTGCAATGTTTCACGGAAACAAATCAAATATTCCCCAGCCCTGACTGGGATAAATATAAAGGGTGTCTTGTTTGGCTAATTTTAAATGTTTATTAAACAATAATAAGAAAATTCAGGCTGGGGATTTAGCTCAAGTGGTAGAGTGCTTGCCTAGCAACTGCAAGGCCCTGAGTTTGATTCCCCAGCGCCCAGAAAAAAAAAAAAAGAAAATTCAAATTTAAAAAGTATTTGAAGCTGAAACAAAGACAATAGAAGCAAATGATTGAATCAATAGACTTTTTCCTATTATATGTGCCTGGTTATTTTACATATATTTTTTTTTCTTTTTTTTTTTTTTGGTGCTGGGGATCAAACTCAGGGCCTTTTGCTTGTGAGGCAAACACTCTAACCACTGAGCTAAATCCCCAGTCCCTGGTTATAATACTTTTAATCAGAAGGCAATTCATTTCATTAAAAAGAAGGGACATACTTCAAGTGGAAGTAGTACAGGGACTTAAACTTTGAAAATTTAGTGAGTGAAGAAGAATGAGTGAGTGGACACGTGGGGAAAATGTTTAGATTTCTCCCTGGTCTGCCACTAGAATATGAAACATAGGGTGTGCCTATGCAGAAAGACCATGAAAGACAGAGAGCTGTCAGTTCCTAGGTGGCCAAAGATGACCCAGGAACAAAGAAACCCAAAATGTCACAAGTTGCTATGACTCAGAGATAAAGGGAACTTGAGAAAATTTCCCCAAACTGATAATAATCATAAGCATTTACATGCTATGACAGTAACAATGTAAGAAACTCAAAGATACTTACAACATTCTCAGTTATGAAAAGTAAACTCAATCACTCAACTACAGGGATGGCACAAATGGCTCTGTGGAAGTGGCAAGTGAGTGGGTGGCTTTCTCAAAAGTTTGTCCCGTACTTGTGGAACCTGTGCCATGAAGCAGGTATTCTACTGAAAAAATTGGAAATGATTTACTTTTACATTTTTTATTATTTTTGCTTCCTAGTACAAATTTATTATAGAACAGCTGAAAATACAAAAATAAAAAAGCAAAAATAAACCCTGTACTCCTACAATCTAGAGGAAATCCTTACTGGCTTTTTGATTTCTATTAATAACCTTCTGGACGAAGTATGTCCAACAGAAATATTGAAGGCTGTATGGATGGTACCATGCCTAATAACACAATTTTATACAAAAATATTTTTTAAAAGAAACAAAGAAAATTATATTTTATGTCTTAGTTACTTTTTCCTCATTTGTGAGATAAAATACCGGACACCCACAGTTAAAGGAGGAAAGGTTTATTGTAGCTCACAGTTTGTAGGTTTCAGTTAATAGTTAGCTGGCTCTAAGGCAGAATGGCATGGCGGAAGAGAAATAGTCCATGGCAGGCAGAAGGGAGCAAGCAGCAAGCAGCTCTCTTTCTGTCCCTTACATCCTGTCCAGGCTACCCAACCTTAGGGCAGGTAGCACTCACACCCAGGGCAGGACAGCCTTGATCCCAGCATCACATCCTTGATCCCAGCATCATATACCCTAGACCCAACCACCTCTGAAAAGCCCCACCTATGACCACATGAGGCTTTGGGGGCAATCTAGATACAAACTATAACATTTTATTTAAATGAATATTCCCCAAACCAAGTTTTCAATATGTAATCAGTATTTTTAAGATTACTGATATCTTACATTCTTATTTTTATACTAAGTCATCAAACTCTGTCATGGGATCCATCTTCGCAGCACATCTTAGTTCAAACAGGCCATATTTCTAGTGTTCAAAACCATATATGGCCAGGGGCTGCTTTATAGCCTATTACACCTGTAGACTTTGTCCTGGTGGGTATCTTTAGCAGACTCCAGATAGACAATTTAATGCATCTTTAAGGGGGCTCCTACTGGAGCTGAGAATGCCAGAAGCACATGAGACTCTTCTGTTAGAAAGACAGAGATGATTCTTGCCCAGCATTATCTATAGACATGATATGCATATAAATTTGTTCAGTGAAAGGAGCGAGCCCCTCTTTGTGTCAACATAGAACTCTACACACTTTTTTGCCTTTCATGTACCTAGGGTCACGTTCCGTATTGGCCCACATGAATCTACCTCCTTTTCAATGGCTACACAGTGTTCTGTTGTGGGTTAGGAATTCAAGTCCTTCTGTTGCTGTGACCATTGTGGCTTCAGCATCATTAAGCATGTTTTTTATACACTTAACTGAATATACATGATGGATATATTCTACATGATCTCAAAATGTTAATGTAGCCAAATACCCTTCAAATGGCAGCTCTAGCATGTACAGTCTCTACATAAGTACATGTACCTATGTATTATCACAAACAGGCACTATCATTTATTAATCATCGTTTATGTGCTAGATAATAAGGTGTTAATTTGTACTTTTTTGTGGGGGTGCTGGGAATTGAACTTGGGGCCTTGTGCTTGCTAGACAAGCCCTCTACCACTTGAGTTAAATCCCCAACCCCTATTTTTTTTTCTCTTTTTGGTGCTGGGGATCAAACTCAGGGCCTTGTGCTTGCTAGGCAAGTGGTCAATCACTGCTAAATCCCCAGGCCATGTATAATTGAGGTACTACATATTTTCAACTCTTGGCCATTTTATAATTTTTTTGTTAATTGTTCTCTTGCTTTATCTGCTCTCTGTAGAAACTTCTGTTTACCCTTTTTTTTTTTTTTTTTTTTTTTTTTTTTTTTTTTTTTTTTTTTTTTTTTTTTTTTTTTTTTTTTTTTTTTTTTTTTTTTTTTGACAGGGTCTCACTATATAGTTCAGGCAGGCCTTGAACTCACTGTGTAGACCAGGCTGGCCTCTAATTCACAGTGATCCTCTGCCTCAGCCTCTCGAGTGCTGGGATTACAGGCATGTGCCACCATGCCTGGCTCTGTAGTAATTATTATTTCTTTTCTTCTGCTTATTCTATATTTAATTTGTTCTTATTTTTCTAGTTTTCTATAGGGGAAACTTAAGTTTTTGACTTTATGACTTTCTTCTTTTCTCATGTAGGCATTCAGTGCTATAAGTTTCCTTCTAAGCACTGCTTTTAGAAGGTGGTGTTCTTATATTTGCTGAATTAAATTTGTTTTTAGTTTCTTGAGATTTACTTTTTGACCCATGTATAATTTATGTATGTTGTTTAATCTCATCTATCTGCAGATTTTCCAGTTGTTTTTGTTACTGATTTCAAGTTTTATTTTGTGTGTGTGTGTGCCGGGGATCGAACTCAGGGCCTTGTGCTTACAAGGCAAGCACTCTAACCACTAAGCTAAACCCCAGCCCCTCAAGTTTAATTCTATCATGGCCTAAGAACACACATTCTGTAATTTATATCATTTTAAGAAGGAGCTAGGCGATTTGCTACTCCTCCTGATGGTGCCTGCCATGTTACCATACGGAGTGGAGAGGATAGAGCTACACCCAGCAGCCACCTCAGAGAGGGCGTTCGTCTCTCTGCGCTCTCTGCCCTCACTGCTCAGTCCCCTCCCACAGGCCCCCCACTCACTCTAGTCCCTGGGACTGGGCTTCAACATAGGGATTTGGGGAAGACAAAAACATTCAGACCATTAGGAATTTAGTCTTTTATTTTATTTTTATTTTTTAATTTGTAGTAAACTTTGTTTTCATTATTTCATTTAACATAATTTCAAAGAAGGTGTGTGCACCAAGATGAGTAAAAGAACACACATCCCACGTCTCACCAAGCGAATTTTTTCACACTATTCTTCTGAACAGGGCATGAGGCTTTGGGGGCCCCAATGTTGACCCCTAACATTTTACCCCGGGACTTATCTAGTGCTGCAGAAAGAAGAGAAAACATGAAGGGTGGTGGCAAACCTTCCGCGTGCGTGCTGCAGTGACTGTTCGTGTCACTGAAAGCTCTGAAGCATTCCCCATCAGTGCCACAGAAGAGTCACCACATGAGGGCATCACTAATTGGGGTGTAACAGTGGGAATAAAAAACCCACCACTTATTTTTCTGCTGTACTTTTTCTACTCTTCTACTGTAAACTTATACTTTAGCATTATAGTAGCCAGCTGGGTGTCTCAGTAGCTGCCCCTGGGGGATACAGGAAGCAATCTTGTGTTTACCCATGTGGAATGAAAGCATTCATAGGTTTGCTGTTCTTTTAGCACAGCTTTATCTTGCTAAAACTGCAGGAATAATGTAAAAGACCTATGGGTGTGGGCTTCAGGTCTGTAGAATAACAATGACACTGAGCTCTGGTTTCCTTCAGAATAGCCTGAGATCTGATGACTAACGCACTCACCAAGAAATAAGAAGAACTGACAAGCTGGCTGCTATCTGCTCACTGTTTGGACAATTTGTGGGTAACTGTCAGGAAATTCACACACCATCTGGATACACGACTACTGATGAACACCTAGCAGCATTTCGTGGCCACTGTAGCTTTAGGTTCTATATGTCAAGAAAACTTAAAAATATGGCAGAAGCTGGGTGTGGTGGTGCACAGCTGTAATCCCAGCACTCAGGAGACAGAGGCAGGAGGATCATCACAAGTTCAAGGCCAGCCTGGGCTGCATAGTGAGAGCCTGTCTCAAAAAACCAAAAAGGAAAACAAAAAGGGCAGAAAAATTTGTGCCCTGGTAGACGGGAAGACATTATGCTTTCAATTTAGAAGTTTATCCTGGAGCTCAGCCACCAGGCCCTTATTTGTATAGTAATAAAACAAATGATGTGGAGACCTGTTGCTCCCATCTCCCAAACTAATCAGAATGTGACATTCAACAGTTGGTTTACCAGTTTACAACTGATGTTACATTTGCTAACAGGGCACAATTGACTAGCACAGGAACTGTACACAAGAACAAAGCTCAAATTCAAAATGAAATGTTTGTAATTTTAAAAAAGAATTGCATAGTATGATCTTTGGATTTCAGAAAGATGTAACACTGACCTCGTATATGGCAAAGAAAAACAAACTGGTACTGCTCATGTCAACATGTCAACATTCCACCATGATGGAAATATTGACAGGGAAACCGCCACAAAACTGAAGCCTGAAATGGCAACTTTCTAAAACAAAACCAAAGGTGGAATAGATGTTATTGATGAATTAATTATACAGCAACTATGATGCCACTTGAAACACAAAGCATTGGTCAATTATGTTTTACTCGATCCTAAACGTGTAGGATAAATAGTTTGGTAGTTTACAAAGAAAATAACAAAGGCACAAGAAAACTATGCAAAAAAAAAAAAAAATCGTGGCGCACACTGGTGAGCTGACAGGTGAAGAGAGAGGCCCAGCTCACAAAGACCCACTGATACAACAGGAAAACTAAAAAGGTGTCAGCTGTGCCCTACAAAAAAGGACAGGAAAACAAAGCAAAACATATGTGCTGGGCTGGGGATTTAGCTCAGTGCTTAGAGTGTTTGCCTCGCAAGCATGAGGTCCTGAGTTCGATTTCCAGTACAAAAAAAAAAAAATACGTGCTATCAGTGTGAGATGTTTGCATAGAACATTCAGTTTTCATGTGGGAAGACTGCCTTGGGGGTAGCAGTTGAAGCAAAGATTATTTCTGTGGTAGACTTTTGTTTATATTTGCACTGTAATTCACATAGGAATTCATTTCTGACGTTACCTTTTAGGTTTTGTAAGCAAGTACACAGCTGATGTGCGTGATGTCTATATTAAGACCTCATTACATATTTGATATTTTACAGGTATCTTATTTTCCTGCTAAGTGCATGTTGTACAAGATAGTAGGAAGCTCCTGACAAAAGAGGAACATGAGAGGTGACAAGAACGGCCTAGAACACAGGAAAGGAAAGTAAGCACATGTGCTGTCAGTGTAAGCAAGACATACACATGGAACATGCAGTTTTCATGTGTGAAGACTGCCTTGGTGACAGTTGAAGCAAAGATTATTTCTTTCTTTTTGTTTGTTTTGTTTTTTGTGGTGCCGGGGATCGAACTCAGGCCCTTGTGCTTACAAGGCAAGCACTCTAATCACTGAGCTAAATCCCCAGCCGAAGCAAAGATTATTTCAGTGTTAGACACTTTTTGTATTTTCACTGTAGTTCACATAGGAATTCATTTCGGATGCAACCTCACAATATGAAATACAATTCTATTTTCTCCTCCTTTCTCACTCAGTCTACATAGAACTTTGGGCCAAGTTCACCTAACATTATTCCAGGTGTATATTTTATATTTGTGTCTTCATTCCAGATCATAAGCTCCTTGAAGGAGCAGAAGTTCATTCATACTTTTATTCCTGCCAATAAGAATGGTTTTAGATCCATATGGTAAAAGTATTTTTAGTAATTACCACAGAGGTAGGATTCTTCTAGAATTTTCTTTTCACTTGCTCTGCAGAGTACAAAACAAGTGCCATCTCACGTACACACACAGGCATGAACTCCAAACACCTGTCTGTGGCCAGATCTGCTGACCTGTGTTGAGGAGAAATGTGCTGTTGCAGGGACTAGTGTCATTTGAGGACGTGGCTGTGGACTTCACCTAGAAGGAGGGGCAGTACTTGGGTGATGCTCAGAGGAGCCTGTACAGGGATGTGATACTGGAGTCCCGGGGTGAGCCAGCATCCCGTTGGGAGCTATTTATATTGCTTCCTGCTATTGCGCTCCAGACTGCAGAGTGTGCATCCCTCTCAGCAGACCAGACTGGCTCCTCTGTGACACAGCTCCTTAGGCTGAGCCCTTGTCAGTTCTCAGAGGACCCAAGTCAGCACTTTGGCAAAATCTTCCATTATTTCTCATCAACGGGGCATCTTGTATCCAAACCTGAGGAGCAAGGAGTGGAACCGTGCTTGATGAGAGAACCTTCAAACCTGAGCCTCCTGGGTCAGTGTGTGCGTCCTGGGCAGGGGCTGGGAAGCCTGGAGCTGAGCAGGTTTGGTGGCGTGGCCTGTTTGCACTCATCTTGTCTAGACCTGAGAACTCCTGGTCTGTGTGCACCAGACATTCCCCACCTTTTCATTGGCTCAGTATTTTCTTATATTTATCCCAGACTGAATCTCTACCTTCTCTTTAGACTTTTTCCTTTGTTGTGCATTTTTCAATATTCTCAGTGCCCTGTATTCCTCTGCATATACCGTTTCCCCCGCTCTAGCACACAGCAGGAATAGGCCCATGTCTGTTATGGCAATTGAATAAGTAATCTTCAAAACAGAAAGCGTATGGCCCAAATGTGCTCACTGGCGAATCTGGCCAAATAAGGAAGAAACACACCAATTCCCTACAGTCGCTTTCTACTGACATCAGCAACAAGGCAAGGATGTACCCTTGCACCACTCCCTTCAACAGCCTACTCTAAGTACTAGCTAATGAAATATGAAAAGGAAGTTAAAGGCGCAAAGATTGGAAGGAAATCAATAAAACTGTCCTTGTTTACCGATAACAAGATTGCAGGACAGAAGGTTAATACTGCATATAGAAATTCACTGTATACTAGCAATAACTGAATGGAATTTTCAATGAAAATTACAATACTATTTATGTTAAAAATTGATAAATCTAAAAAAATACAGGATGGCTGATCTAAATCCAACCTTATTAGTTTAAGTGAACTGTAGTAAATATCTTACTTAAGGTAGACCCTGTCGGACTTAACTGTAAAGCAAGAGTTACCATTGCGCTTTCTACATAAGCACACTCTAAATACAGTACAAAGTCGCAGACTTGAATTAAACAGAAGAAATGATGTGCTGCTAACCATCAGGAGCTTCAAAGGGGACGTTAAAACTAGACAAGAGATGCATGTTCCCAGGAACAAGGAGGCACTTTCACAGGAACACAAGGAATCTATGTGAGGATGAGCTAACAATTACAGATGTGTCTGCGCCTGATAGCCTCACAGTACCTGAAAGAGCAGCGGAGGGCGGGCGGCTGACACCCGCAGGACGATCCTCTCTTGGGGTGATGGGCCACCAGATGGACAGCAGGAAGGCTGTGCACCTCAACCCGACACAATTAACAGCCAGCACCTGAAACGTTCATGACATTCTTCAGAACAACCTGTGAGAGAACGACGTGCGCACAAGGCAGCTGGCACATGTTTAGGATAATCGCCACAACTGTGCTGCTGTCAGATGTGGGGCCAGCTTGGCCTGCCCTGTCTTCTGGGGTGGCCTCCAGCCCTGAGTGTGTCGAAGTTGACACATGACCTCAGAAGCAAGGCGGCGGAAGGTGATGCCGCTTCACTAGTGTCTTTGGTATCCTAATTTGGCGAGGGGGTCTGTGGCCATGTAGGAAACACCCCAGTCAAGGCCACCAGGGAGAGACCCACAGCCCTGCGCCTTGACCTCAGCAATATCGCAGCCGGCCACTAGGCGCAGCCACGCACAACACCCAGCTGTGGTCTTCAGCTGCTGCCTGCTGCAATGTGTGAAATCCACCAGCCAGCAAGAGCCCTCAACCCACAGAATCACAGGGAGTCACAAACTGCTTTAGCTGCCAAGTTATGCAGGTGGCTTTTTAAGCAGAGCAGATAACCAGCACAGAACTTACACCTGGAAATGGGGTGCTCTGGTCACAAACAGCTCTGGCTGTGAGATCAACAGAGGTGCAGAAAGCTGGTCAACTGCAACCCAGGAGCCTAAAGGAAAAGAACACTGTAGGGAATGGCAGAAGCCAGACAGCAGAGGCACGCAGCATCTTTCCCAGGGAGGAGGACTGGCCCCTAAGCAAAGTGCCAGTGCAGGTGACGCACAGGGACAGCCAGCTAGCTGCGCAGACCCTAGTCTGCAGGGTCTGAGGGAAGCACCTGCCAGGCCCAAGCCCTGCTCTTCACTATGGCAGATGACAAGCCACCAGGATGCAGCGGGGCTTCCCATCAGGGCCACATACAAAGAGGTTCCTGAGAGGGGCAGGGTTCCTTTTGCATGAAGGAGGATGTGAGGGCAATCTGGCTGCAACTTCTGTCACTCCAGTGAGCACCAGGGTTGATCCGGCTGATCTGGCTGGCTAGGTGGGTGTCCCTTTCCTCCCTCACTGCTCCATGTGCATCTCTCCCGAAGCTGTGTGCTCAGTTGAAGAGGATGACTACCCCCGATAGAGGAGGACCATTTTGTATGTGGGAGAAATGGAAAAAGTTTGTGCCAGGGTGAAAATTGTAGTTCAGGATTAAAAAAAAAAAAGATTGCTGCAAAGTCCACTATTCCTTTTGGTATATGTGCTGCTGAAGTGAGCACAAGTTCACTGTTCAAAAGTTGCACTGCAGCTTCTTCCCGGGCTCTGACTAGAGGACGAACCTGACTGGAAAGAGGCCTGGATCTCTGGACCAAGAGATGGAGGAGGGTCAGGGAGGGAGGAGAGGGGAAACGAGAGGTTAAGATGCGTTCTTTCCATGCACTAACTCCACATAAGGAATGTAAACATTATGTACTGCAAGCATGGACTAATAAAAAATCAACAACAACAAAAAAAACCCAAGTGAGGACTGAGAAACAACTCACCAGAAACCCAGCCGTTTCTTGGTGCTTGTGGAAACATATGGAGACTCTGGAAGCGGGGGAAAAGGTAAATGAAGCAGAGTCAGAATCACGTGTGGCTTCATCTTGGTTCCCCCTCTCTAGGCCTCCACACATTAGGTGGAAGAGACTAAAGAAAGTACAGGCTTCACTGCAGGCGGGCGGTGGGTGTGGGGAGAACAATAGTAGTTTATAACTCAATAAGGGGCAACAAAGATCATACTCAAAACACAGCCACAAGCACAATGCGTGGTACTGATTAAACATACAATGTTTCTGGGTTAATAAAACCATGTATTAGTCACTGACTTAGCAAAAATTATATCACCTAAAAGTATAGAGTAAACAAAAAAACAGGCAAGTTCTAGAATTGCAATTGTGGAAAAGTATAGTGTAGTACTTTAAACCAAAAAAGGAAATGTATTCTCAGTAAAATAATTATATAGAAATATACTTGGGCCTAATTAACTATTTCCCTAATACTATGAGGGTTCCACACAGGATTCCAGGTAAGTATTTCCACCCAACACAGGTGCTTTTATATCACTGGAATATCATGGACACTGTACCTCTTGGGACCCAACATTTTGCACACAATTATATAGGAGAAATGTATATGATGGCTATTTCTTGTGGCATACTCTTCCAGCAATGATACCCTGAGACAGGGCTCCTTGCATCTAAGCCCATGCATACCGTGTTCCAACGATGATCTGGGCTTTGCCTCTGACTTCTCTGGCCATTGGGATATAGTAAGTACAACGCATATGTAGGTTCAAAAAGTCTTTCCCCACTGTCGCTTGCCCACTTGGACACAGGCACATCATGAAGAAGCCTGAGACTAATCTGGAGAGGACCGGAGTTGGCACAGAGTGCCAGACACTGATCCGTCAGCCTCAGTCGAGTCCCAGATGACTAGCGCCTCATCTGTGGTCCAAGCAACCCCAGCAGAACTGCCCAGCTGAGACCAACCCAAATGCAATCCATAGAATATCAAGAAAAAAATTAAAAAGTTGGTTTTGTGGCACTATTAAATTTTGATTAGCTTCTTACACAGCAAATACTGATACATCTAAGCCCCTAAGACTCAATGCTTTTAACAAAATCATGTTGGGGAGAAAGTCTTCAATGTCATGTCAAATACAATCAACAGAACTTCATCAACACAGGGATTTGAAAATCACAATGAATGGCAAATGCATGAGCTTCAGTGAAGTTTCTGGCTCTAATGAGGCTACGTAAGCTCCAAAAGCAATTATCTGCACATTAGTAAACTTCATTTTAATTTTTTTTTTACATTTTTCAAAATCTGTTTACAAAATATGTCATAAAAAGGGTCTGGTTTTTTTTTTTTTTTTTTTTTTTTTTTGGAGCTGGGGATTGAACTTGGGTCCTTGTGCTTGCAAGGCAAGCACTTTAACCACTGAGCTAAATCCCCAGCCCTAAGGGTCTGTTATTTATATTTTACTGTATTTACATTTTTAAAAATCGGTTTGGAGAAGTGTAATGCAGTCTAATGTTCCTATTTTGAGTAATGCAGAATAGTCTCCTATAAGGTCCCTACAAAATTTATCATTATCAAGAAC
Source organism: Hystrix cristata (assembly GCA_004026905.1). Classification (NCBI taxonomy): domain Eukaryota; kingdom Metazoa; phylum Chordata; class Mammalia; order Rodentia; family Hystricidae; genus Hystrix; species Hystrix cristata. The sequence goes on along the minus strand of PVJO010008661.1, from coordinate 22,423 downwards.
AGATTAGCCAGGCGGGGTGGCACACACCTGTCATCCCAGCATTTGGGAGGCTGAGACTGGAGGATCACAGCAAGTTCAAGGCCATCTGGGGCTACATCTGGAGACTTTGACTCAAAAACCAAAACAAACAAAAAATCAGATTACTGCTGGGCTTGGTGGCACACACCTGTAATCCCAGCTCTCAGGAGACTGAGGCAGGCGGACTGCCTCAAGTTCAAGGTCAGCCTGAACTGCATTGCAATACCCCATCTCGAAAAACAAACACAACAGATTACTGACATTAAATTAGAAACACCTGCATCATTTACCGTGCGAAGTCCCACAAACTACAGCGAGTTTGGAGGATTAAAAAGGAATTGATAGGGATGTTTAAGGCTACATATTTTAAAGCAATGTCTGTTCCAAACTGACCTCCGTGTTACAAAAATAACTTCAAAAATAAATATTTTGACTTAATTGTGGCAAAACGAATACTATTAATCACAATGTCCGGATGACAAACATCTACAAATCTTGGAAGCCTGGACAAGTCACAGCTCCTCGAATCTGATTTCTAGCTCCTTTTCTTTTTTGGGGGGGTGCTGGGGCTCGAATTCAGGACCTTGTGCTTGCTAGGCAAGTGCTCTACTGCTTGAGCTAAATCCCTAACGAATCTAATTTCTACACTCTTTTTTGGCAAACCCTTTCCTCAACAGCCAGGAGAAACTATCAGGACAGAGGGAGCATTAGTACAGTTAGAAACAAAGGAGCTGAGTGATGATCTATACTGCACCTTCTTAGAGGAAGAACAAAACATAAACGACATTTTAAGGGTTATCCAGGCTTCCATCTTCTTAAAGGAAAAACAAAACGTAGTAACAAAAAGCCTCAATGATCACCCTGCCCTGTGGGGGGCAGGGTTCTGACATCAGTGAGAAACTCAGTGGGAGGCACCTAGAAGTCAGAGATGGCTACCCTGTAAATTCAAAGAACCTGAGTTAGCAGGCATGCCATTCCCTTTTCGCTCTTCACTCATGTGTGCCTTTTGGCCCTTTCGTCTTTTGCTCCTGCCCTTTTCCCTCTCCCTCGTCCTGGCTGCTACCTTGCCGGTGATCTCCAATACACGTAGCTTCCTACTACCTACTACAGAGTGTACGCTTGGAATCCTTTCCTCCTAGTACACAAGAACCTGGACTATTTCTGGCCCACTCAACTGTAACAGCATGAGTGTAGACTCTAGATGCCAAATTTGGGGACAGAGTTGAGACAGCTAAGACACTGGAAGCAATTTGGAAATACTGAAGATCTTTCCAGTAAGATTACTTCTGCACCCCAGGCCACACCTTCAAGCCCTCTCCATTAAGTGACATTGCCAAAGTCCTTGCCTACCCCTCTCAGCCCACCTCTCCTGGCTTTTCTGAAAAGTGGTGCACACCTCCCAAAACTACCCAGCGGGCGATGGTTACTGGGTTAAGAATTACGGAACACATCTTGTGGGATCATGTTGGAGCCATGCAGAGCTAGGATCTTCACCTGTCAATAATGCTTTTGCCTCTGTTCCCAAGCACCAGTGACAGAATCCAGGCCAGAGGGGCGATCCTTTAGGTGGGATTTCTATTCGTAGGGTGCTTCCCCTCACTCGCTGCAGCACCCACTTTACTGGAAAGACAAAGGGTCCATCATGCAGTGAGTCCATCTCCTTTCAGAACTTTCTCTAGAAACCAGGTCTCACTAAAACTCCAGCAAACTCAAAGGAGCGCCGGCAGGCAAGCTACACCAAGGCGGGACTAGAAACCCCCTAAATCCCACCGCCGCACAGGAAGGGCGGGCCGCACACACAGCAGCTCCCCCTCCGGGGATCGCCGCAGGCTGCTGCTGCCGGACGCCGGACGTCACGGACGGGGACCAGGCGCCTTCTCGCCGAGGCGGCTGCGAAGCGCCGTCCTTCCCGCCCCCGCCCCGCAGAGCCCAGCGGAGACCGCCCATCGCTCCCGCGCAGCTGGGCACCCAGCAGGCCCTGCGGCGCGCGCTGGCTGCCGGGAAAACGTGGCGACAGCCCAGGCCCGGGGCGCCCTCCGCCGCAGCCAGGTCCAGGCACTGCCCGCCCGCCCGCCACTGACCTTCGGGGACCGAGCACAAGCCGAGAGCCCGCAGAGCCGCCCACGGAGGGCCAGCTCCGGCTGAGTCCCTCGGAGACAGGTGAGCGGGGCAGCCCCGCGGCGCTGCGCCTCCGCGTCGCTAGAGCGACATTTCCCGCAAGCCTCGCGGCCCCGCGTGACCCGGAGGGCGGTGCGGCTGCGCGCTGCTCGGCGGTGGGGGCTGCCAGGGCTCTGCCTCCTCCCCGTGGGCGGTGGCTTTCTGTTTCTTTCCTTTTTTTTAAATTTTAGTGGTTCATTTTAGATACACACAATAGCATTCATCATAGGGAATTTGTACCTGTACATGATGTATTTTGCGTCTACTTTTTTTCCATCCCCCTCCCCTCCCTTCAACCCCTCCTCCCCTCTTTATTTACAGAAACTTTGTTTTCATTTTTTTCTTTTTTTTTTCTTTTTCTTTTTCTTGTCCCTTCCTTCCTTTCCCTCTCCGTCCTCCCTTGTTCTCCTTCCCACATGAACAATTTCTTCATTTTCCCCAATATATATTTTGGTCCTTATTTGCACTTTCTGTTTCTTGCACCAGAAAAGCAATGTAGTATTTAAACATGGGTGTCCAATTTATTTCACTTAACAGTATGGTCTCAAGGTGCATCCATTTACCTAGAAATGTCTCAAGCTTGTTCTTTACAGCAGAGTAGTACTCCATTGAATTAAAAAAACCCAACACATCTTTATCCATTGATTAGTTGATCGGCATTTGGGTTGTTTCCAAGATTTAGCTGTTGCAAACTGTGCTGCTGTAAACATGGGTGTGCACATATTGCTGTGGTATGATGCTTTTAATTCTTTTGGGGAATACCAAGAAGGGAAATAGCTGGGTCAAATGGAACCTCTGCTTTTAGGTTTTTTTTGTTTTTGTTTTTTTTTTGGTACTGGGGATCGAGCTCAGGACCTTGTGCTTGCAAGGCGAGCACTCTAACCACTGAGCTAAATCCCCAGCTCCTGCTTTTAGTTTTTTTGAGCAGTCCCCACACTGATTTCTACAGTGGTTGCATCAGTCTACATGCCCACCAACAGTGGAGAAGGGTTCTTTTTTCCCCACAGCCCCGCCAACATTTGTTAGTGGTTGATTTCCCATAATAGCCATTCTTTCTGGAATGAGATGGAATCGCAGCATTGTTTTAATTTGCATCTCTCAAATGACAATTGATGTTGAACATTTTTTTCATATATTTATTTGCTGTTTCTACTTCTTCATTTGAGAGGTGTCTATTCATTTCAGATCCCCGTTTTTGGATTGGGTCTTTAAATTTGGCTGGTCTGATTTTTTATTTTTTTAGGTTATTTTGGGGAGTGGACTGGGAAACAAACTCAGGGCCTTGTGCTTGCTAGGCAAGCACTCTCCCACTTGAGCTAAACCCCCAACCCCTTGAGTTCTTTATGTATTCTAAATATTAGTCAGAGCCTGAGGCAGGAAGATTGCCGGGAGTCTGAGGCCAGCCTTGGCTACATAGTGAGTTCAAGTTCAGACTGAAGTACTCAGTGAGACCTTGTCTCAAAAACAAAACAAAAAAAAAATTAGTCCTTTGTTGGAGGAACAGCTAGCAAAAATTTTTTCCTGTGTAGGTTGTCTCTTTGTTCTGTTGGTGGTTTCTTTCTTTCTTTTTTTTAGTGCTGGGGATCAAACTCAGGGCCTTAGTGCTTACTAGGCAAGCACTCTAACCACTGAGCTAAATCCCCAGCCCCATGTTGGTGGTTTCTTTTGCTGTGCTAAAGCTTTTAAATAAGGTGAGATCCCAGTTGTTGATTCTTTGTGATATTTCCTGAGTGACTGGGGTTTTGTTCATAAAGTCTTTGCCTACACTTATGTCTTAAAGAGTTCTACCTATTCTACCTTCCAACAGATTTAGTGTTTCTATTTTAATATTTAGGTCTTTGATCCATTCAGTTTTAATTTAGTGAATGGTGAGAAATATGGGTCTAGTTTTAACCTTTGGCATGTGAAGAGCCAGTTTTTCCAGCACCATTTATTAGAGAGGCTGTTTTTCTTTTAGTGAGGTTGTTTGGCCCCTTTGTCAAAGATAAGGTGGCTGAGAGTGTTTGCTAGATCTCTTCTGGTTCCACATGAATTTTAGGATTTTTTCCTCTAGTTCTGTGAGGTATGCTAGTGGAATTTTGATCCGGATTACATTGAATCTGTATAAAAATTTTGGGAGTATGGCCATTGATTGTGGTGGACTGATTGTGGTCAATCTGAGCCAGAACACCCAGCTGGACTGAGTTGGTGTGATGCTGGGCGTGGAGGATCCACTTGAGGGTTGTTGCTGACACAACATAAAGCGGAATGGGAGCAGAAACTAGTTGGTGGGCTGTTTCCCAGGAGAAGCTCTGCTGTGGCTGGTTCTTCCTGAGGGGGCTCGGCTGTCCTCGTCAAGGAAGGAGCTCAGGGCCTTGCTGCTGTTGCTTCAGAGGAGCTCTGGTCGTCATCTCTGCTGTGAGCATCGTATCGTGGTTCCAGTAAAGATTTCTTCAGCCATCATCTGCAGACACGGACGTACATGGAACAGTGCTGTGGGCTCCCAGCCCTTGATTGGATCTTTGGGGTCTCCAGTACCTAGATAGACATTTGGCATTCTTCCTGCATTTGGCTTGTGGGTAAATATTGTAACTTATTAATGTCCTCCATTAAATCTTCTCTCTTACAAACCTTTGACTCTAGAAAAGCTAAGGCAGGCATTTTCATTATATTGGTTCTTCCTACCCAAGAACAAGGGATATCTTTCCATTTTCTGATATGGGAGGTGGTTTTTTTTTAAACCTTGGTCTGGGACATTGTGGGAACAATGGGGAAATGTGAATGTGAGAGAGCAGTTGGTGATATTAGTAATTAGCTTTAATTTTTTTAGTTTGGCTAGATGGTATTGCAGTTATACAATCTGTTTGTTTCAAGTACATTTTAAAGCATGAAAAGTCTCTCTTAAATGTATTAAGAAACATGGAATTAATGTTAATTAACATATTAAAAAGGTGTTCTCACTCACTAGAACAATTTGGGCATCTCCAGTGGACTGAAGATATCGCAGTGGAATAAACTTCTCTGGTAAATACTGGACTAAAACATCAGTGTCTAACAGGATAGGTGCGCTCCACAATCCTTGGACCAATTTACACGCCCGTCTCTGATACTTCTTTGCCCCAACCCTCAACCCCTACCAAACCATCCATCTACCTAATCTTTTAGTTGGTTGGTTCTTCTTTTGTCATTAGACCCAAACTTTGCCTTTCCTTCCCTAGTTTTGGCTGCAAACTGGGTAAGGTCTGCACAGGGGTTTCTCAGAACTGCCACCACTCCTGTTCCTATGGCAGTGGTGGTGCATGCCTGTAATCCATCACTCAGGGAGGCTGAGGCAGGAGGATCTCAAGTTCAAGCCCGCCTTGGAAAACTGAGCAACGTAGTGATTTCTCCACTTCTTCTTCTTCTTTTTTTTTTTGGTACCAGGGATTGAACTCAGGGCTTTGTGCTTGCAAGGCAAACACTCTAACCACTGCGCTAAATCCCCAGCCCCTGAGCAATGTAGTGAGATCCTATCTCAAAATTTAAAAAATGGCTTGGGGATGTAGCTTAGTATGAAGGCTCTAAATTCAATCCCAAAACCACCAAAAAACAAACTCGTAATGAGCACTTTACTCTAGGTCAGAGTTTCCAATGCTGGGATTCGTATCAGTCTGTGGCCTGTTAGGAAGTGGGCTGCACAGCAGGCAGTCAAAGGAGGCTGCTCCCCACCTCCCACCACCTGAGTCCTGCCACCCGTCAGACCGGCAGAGGAGCATACTGTCCTGCGCACAGCGCGTGCCGGGGATCCAGGCCATGCTCCCTCGGGGAACCTAATGCCTGGGAATCTGAGGAGGAGCCAAGGCAGTGACAGTAGCACCCAGGAGCAGCTGCAAATGTGAGGAACACTGTGCAAGATGTTCGGCGGCAGAGACCTAAGCGCTTGTAGACACAGATCAAACTCTGCAGTGGATGTCAACAGTGAGGTGCAGGCCTTCTAGTGGTGAGTTGATGTCCTTCAAGGACACAGCTGCGCTGGTGGCAGGCTGTCAGTCCAAACCTGATGCTTGTTTCAGTTCGTGCATAATGGCCCGTTCTTTCGTTGGTGACTTCCACCCACCTTCTCTTCACTGTGCACGTGTCAGTCTGGCAAAGCCACAAATAAGCCCTTGCCAAAATGAGCATAAAACAGATGTCACTGGAGAATGCTTTTGAAAATGGGGAAAGACCCCGTGATGAGATAGCGGAAGATTTAAGACTGATAAGAGAGAGCTGCATTTAAAAGAAAATAGGAATCTTGCTTAAATTATGCGCTTCCTGCAACAGGTAGCTGACATTCTCCAAGGCTGTTCTGTATGTTACAGCCAACTGTCCAAATAAACGGGGCAAATCCCACCTGGACAGATTGTTTGCTAGTTAGTATTTGGTACAAGCTTATTTTTTCTTTTGTCTCTATACATGGCAGTGTTGGTCTGTGATTTGTTACTATGGTGCTTTGTTGCATTTTGAGTTGGAGGGTGTGACTACCTATTGGAAATATTTTGTGAAAAGTTCGTATTCATACATCAGTTGAAGCAGAAGTATCTTTAACACTGCGTTACAATCTTGGAAACAGCTCAAATGCCCATCAACAGCAGGATGGATAAAGAAAATGTGTTTTTTTTTATACAATAGCATACTACTCTGCCATAAAGAATGATAAGCTTGAGATATTTCTAGGTAAATGGATGCATCTTGAGACCATACTCTTAAGTGAAATAAATCGGACACACATGTTTAAATACTGCATTGTTTCTCTGGTGTGAGAAACTGGAAGTGTAAATAAAGACTAAAATGTATTATATTGGGACAGGGAGGAAAGTGTCCAAATGGGAAAGGGAACAAGGGAGGGGGAGGGGGAAAGGAACAGAGGGACAACAGAAATAAGAAATGGAAGGAAAAAATGGAAACTAAGCTTTTGTGAATAAGGAGGGAGGAGGGGGTGAGGGGAGGGGAACGGAAAAAAAAGAAGCAACAAGATATATCATGTACAGGTACAAATTCCCTATGATGAATGTTACCACTATGTTCATCTAAAATGTACCATTAAAATAAAATAAATTTAAAAAACCCCCAAAACCAACACCGTGTTACCAAAAAAAAATCTCAGGCAGGTGTGCACACCTGTAATCCCTGCATTCTGGGAGGCTGAGGCAGGATCGCAAAGCCCAGGCTCACCTGGACAATTTAGCAAGACTGTCTCAAAAAACAAAGACAAGTGGGGATGTAGCTCACTGTGAAGGCTTTGGGTTCATTCTCTAGTGCCCAAACACAAAAACAAAACAAAAGACATAGAATTTATTGGGTAAGGGTAGAGAATTCTGAATGTGAAATCATGTGGGTGACCAGGAGCACCTGCCACAGGCTTGCTGTCCACCCAGGCACATGATGCAGACAGCACAGGGTCCCTGTGGCCAGCGTTCCAGGATCGGCTCCAGGCGTCACCATTCAGGCTGTGGCCACCTTGGATGGGCAGTGTGTCCCCTCGACATCCTGATGTTGGAGTCTGTGCCCCTGGAACCTCCCAATGTGACTTGATTTGGACATAGTCACTGCAGATGCTGCAGTCACGGGGACACAGGTGGGCAGCTGAACCCCAGGACTGGTGTCCTTCACCCAAGGGAGCTGGAGACTCCCAAGGGACACATGGAGAGCCGTAGGTGCAGAGGAGTGGTGCGGCTTCCACACACACAGGCACACGTGCCTGTGGGCGCTCAGGCCAAGGATGGGCACCCACTGTCTCCCTCACGCCTGCCAACACTCGTGCCCCACTGAGAGGGTGCCTGTGCTGAAGGCTACGCCAACCCTAGGGGACACACACTGGACACAGGGACCCTTATGGCTTCAGGGGATCTTAAGTGTCCCTCAGATGACACATTGGCTGCCATCCCACCCACGTTTAACAAAGACCTCCAGAATACGAAGAAAAGAGCTGGGTCAGGTGTGGAAGGACATAAAATATGAGCTTCACTGGGAGTAGCAGTGCACACCTGTCATCCCATCACTCTGGGAGGCTGAGGCAGGAGGCATCCGAAGGTTTTTGTGTGTGTGTGTGTGCGCGCGCACCAGGGATTGAACTCAGGGCCTTGTGCTTGCTAGGCAAGCACTCTAACCGCTGAGCTAAATCCCCAGCCAGGATCCCATATTTGAGTCCGGTCTGGACAACTAATCGGTTTCAAAATTACAAAAAGAGGGGTGAGCTGTGGAGAGGCTGTGGATATAGCACAGTGAGAACCCTCAGTACCGGGAAAAAACAAAACAAAAACAAAAAACCGGAAAAACAAAACCACAACTGAGCTGTCTTTTATCCGCACCGAGGAGTAGCTGTGGCTCCACAGACCTTGGGCCAGCGAGGCTGCCCCCTGGACAGGACACAACGGCCCCGTCCCATTCCCACCGCGGCCTCCGGGTCTGGCAGTCAGGGTGTGGACGCGGAGACCCGTGTCCTCTCGGGGGTCGCGGGTGGACTCGGAGCTCCGGTCGGCCTGGTGTCCCCGCGTCTGGCGGGGCAGCCCGGCCGCGCTCAGTAGGAGTTGAGCGCCTGCTTGGAGCGGCGCTTCATGTGCAGGCGCTCGTGGCGCAGCAGCCCGCAGTTCTGCCCGAAGCTCTTGGCACAGTAGCGGCAGCGCAGCGTGCGGTCCTGTGGGGGGTCGCGGCGCTGCGTGCCGGGCCGGTCCTCGGCGCCCCCGGGGTCCTTGGCATCCCCGTCCCCCGGTCGCAGGTGCGCGCGGCGGTGCGCCAGCAGGTGCGCTGCCAGCCGGAAACTGCGCCCGCAGGCCCCACAGCGGTGCGGCCTGGGGGCCTCGTGCGACCCGCGGTGCCCTGCTGCGCCGTCGCCGTCGCCACTACGCAGGTGGCGCACGAAGTTGACCCGCCACCGGAAGGCCTTGCCGCAACGCGGGCACACGTACGCCTTGGCCTGCGCCCTGTGGGCGCCCGCGCCACGCTCCTCCTCGTCGCCAGAGCCGGACAGCACGATCTCGATGGTCACCTCCTCCTCCAGGCCATCCTCTGGGGCTGTGGGGCCGGGCGCGGCTGCGGAGACCAGGTGTGGGCGTCAGGGGTGCCGCGACCCCGCCGGGACACCGAGCCCGTCCCCACTGCCAGGCGCACCCTGCGGTGGCCTGGCCTCGCCTAGCCAGAGAAGTGCCCCGGGAGAGAGGTGAGGGACATCCATCCCTCCGGCTCCAGAGGGCCGCCCGGGGTTCTTGGAAGCACACCACACAACAGGGAGACATTCCTGTCCTGGCCCTTTTAACCTCAACCAAAGGTGGTGATACTGCCAGCCCGGCACCCTCTGCACCCTGGATGGGACTCAGCGCTCGTTGTCGGGTGAGGGGCCGGGCCCTCCTGGGCCAGGGGGCAGCTCGGAAGAGCCTTAAGACCCTGCGACTGGACTTGGGGAAGAAAGGCAGGCTCAGTCACAGAGCAGGTGGCAACAGCCACCAGGCAGGAGACTGTGCAGTAGGCTAGGGACCAGAAGGGCACAACCACACTGCCTTCTGCCCGAGGTCCTCTCAGCTCCAGCTTCCCGGCCTGCCTGGGCTCCTGTGACCTCACGGAGAGGCGGCTGGGGTGGGGACAAGAGATGCAGGGAGGAACACTGGAGGCCTCACTGCATGACAGGTGAGAAACCAGCTCCTATCAGCCGTTGGTGACCTGTGATCAGCAGTTTGCTTAGCTGTCACCAGACATGGTGTCATGGGCCCCCTGGTCCTCAGTGGACCAGTGGACGGAGGAGAACCGCAGCTGCAGACGGTGCGGGCCAGGGCAGGATGGGGCTTGAGAAAGCAGTCGTGACCTCCGGTGGCTCAGAACGACAATCCGGGCTCTGGAGAAAGGGTCTTTGAAGGGTCACATGGTGTCAGTCATCAGGACAGGACTGTGGGGGATGCAGCACAGGGAGGCCTTTTGCCAGTCACCAGGACAGGCCCTGAAGAGACTACCCTGCTGACGCCTGCATCTCAGATGCGTGGCCGCCAGCACTGAGAACACGTGTCTGGGGTCAGTGGCTGGCCCACGGCAGTAATGAGAGCAGCCGAGATGCTGCTGTTGAGGGCCTGGAAGTGGGGCTTAGCTGTACCAAATGCTGACACATGGGTGGGGCCTGGAGCTGATGAGGGCACAGCTGGCAGTGTGAAGGACCAGGTGGCCTCTGGTGAGGTCCCCCGGGGTGGGGGAAGCACAGCAGGTTACTGCAAATGAGAGGCAGCTGCTGTCCCCAGGGGCGGGGCCTGGATGATCTGTGCTCTTGTGTCTGGGACAAGTGACACTGAGGGTGACTGGGGCCTGTTCAGGGCTGGCGACTCCTAAGCCACATGGTGAAGGCACCGCCTGACTCCTCTTCCTACTGTCACAGTGAGCTTTGGGAGAAAGGAAGCTGAGGACGGTGCTGTCACGCAAAAGGAACAGGACTCAGAGATCCTACATCCTCTGCTCTCTCCCTCTCAGTTGCTGTCAGCCTCGGCCTCTCTCGTTGCTGTAAGGAATGCCGAGGAGAGGGCCTCTGGCTGAAGGAGAGAGGCTGGTGCAGCCCACAGCAAGGCGACCCTTGGCTGTGTTGCCTTCTGGCAAGTGGCAGTGGCGGGAGAGGAGAGATCACACTGCCAGACAGGAAGCAGAGAGCAGCTCCCGTCCCCCAGAGACTCACAGGCCCTCTGAGTGTCACCTCTACAGGGACCAGCACCACAGTGCTAGTCTGAGGACACAGAACTGTCCCCTGGGGAAAGATAAGCACTGCCCGAGAGCAGCTTCGGGTCCAGGACAGAGTACCGGCCACACAGCACCCTCAGGCCTGGTTGTTGACTGGATAGCCCTGCTGGGCTCTGGACCGGTGCTGGCCCACCAGCCTCTCCTCCTCTCGTGGCTCCTTGGGAACAAAACAGCAGACCAGATGCTCACATGGAGTGAAGCACGGTGTCTGGCCTGGAGTGCGGGCTCCACCCTCTGGACCCCCAGGTCCCAGGTGCTGTGGTCCCAGGAGGGGCAGCACTGAGATGTGGAGAGAGCCCCCTGCAGAGGCATGAGGTGGGCTCTGCAGCGGGAGCTCCGAGAGGTCTCTCCTGCCTCTCCCTGTGCTGCCCGGGGCTCTCTTCGACTCCTGACCTTGGACCAGAGCCGTGAGGCAAACCAGCCTCTCTCATACGGTACCCAGTGCATGCTGTCAGGAACAACAGAAACAGCTGAGACAGAGAGCTAACAAATGCAAGTGCTAAGATGCCCAAGAGAAGACAGATGACAGCAGCAGACGACTCCGTGAACAAATGGGAGGAGCAACATCCCTCGGCACCGGCACTGCCCATGTGCCGGGAGGGCGCACAGGCAGCTCCTGCTCTTACGTCCACCATCACCTCTGGTTGCTGGCAGCTGGGGGCTGGGAGCAGAGCTTACCACCCAGAGGGGAGAACTGGGACCCACGTGCCTCTGGGCACTATGGATCAGTGTAGCTGCACCAGGGGCCTGTGTGTGCCCTGAGGAGTGGCAGGACCCAGAGAACCCCTCTGTCTACACAGCCTGGGCCCACCCACCTGCTGCCAAAGGTGGCCGCAGGAAAGCCCGTGCCTGGTGCGAATGCCAAGGCCTCCTGGCCCAGGACACCTCTGTGATGTGCAGGCTCCTCGAAGGTTCCGGGAGGGAGGGTTTGTGCTTGGTAGAACCGAGTCTGGTATTGAGAACGTTTGAACTTGGATACTAAAGTTGGTGATGCTTTGGTCTCTGCCTTGGAGGGGTGACTTTTACTGGGATGATTGAGTCCATGGCATGGTCGTTCCCCTCCTGGGATGGTGGCCTGGCCTGCACTTACGACACAGCCGACAGGGCTGGAGCAGCATCCTGACTCAGCCCACCCAGGACGAGCAGGAAGGAGACATCCTGGGGAGGGTGACTGCACTCAGCCCCATCGACACACCTCCCTCACTTGGGCACATCGCACATGTGTATGCAGCACACCCCGTTCACAACAGCCCCCCTGCACACATGTATGCTCTGCGTCCCTGCACCCCAGGGGGGTGCCCTCACCTGGGCAGGTGCTCTGAGTGAGCGTGGGTGCCTGGCGGGCCTGGAACTCGGGCACCTGCAGCTCCTCCCACCTCCTCCTTTCCTCCACTGGGAATGGCTGGAGACCCGGGAAGTCTTTCCAAGAAGATGGGGACAGCACCATCACGTGTGGGGGCCATGAGCAAGGGACCGTGGTCGAGGGCTGGGAGAAGGGGGGGATGAGGTGCCCGACCACGGCTGCGAGAGGAGACCTCCACCAGCCAGGCTGGTGCCGAGGGCCAGGCTTCACAGGCTAGGAGACTTGGCCTCAGGAGAGGGAAAGGTCCATGGCTTGAGTCCCTGCCAGAGGGAGCAAGCTTTTCTTGGACGAGGTAAGCCATAGAGTCTGGGACAACGTGTGGAGGGTACAAGCAGGGGACTAGCAGGGTACCAGGAGACAGGCAGGGGTCAGTGGGTAGGTGGGTGGCTGGATGCAGAGGGACATGTGAGGGACATCCGGGGAGGGTGGGAGGGGCAGCCTCTCCCCTTGGGGGTCCCCCACTCACCCACATATGGGGCCTGGGGTGCCTCCCTGCTCTGCAGCTCTGGCAACTCTGGGACTCGGGGCTCGCTCTCCTCCCCCAGCGAGAGGTCCGGCTGGGCCTCAGGATCGTCTGCACAGAGAAGGGTGGACCTGCCTGGGTCAGCCACAGGCTCCAAGGCCAGGGACAGGGTGACTCCCAGCCTGGCCCGGAGGCAAGAAGCGGGCTGCAGGACATGTGACACTGAGGCCATGCAGGGTGGGAGAGGCTGGGCCAGCAGGAAGGGGCAAGAGAGGGACATGGCCACAAGGTGGGGCCAAGGGCATCCCCTTCTGAGCCCTGCTGGGCGCAGGCCCAGAGTCTTGAAGAGAAAAGCAACGTCACGTTGTGTCTGGGGGTCGGGGGGTCGGGGATGGGTCGGACCTCTGGGTGGTGAGATGGCAGGCCATGCCATGGCAACTGCAGCTGGGGAGAGCTCAGGCTCTGCTCTTGGGGAGGACTGGGAGTGGGGTGGGCAGGAAGTGGCACGGAGCCTCACCCAGGGGCACTGAGACCCCGCAGTCCTCGCCGATGATGAATTCCCCGTAGAAGCCAGTTTGTGCAGGATCGAGCAGGGACCAGTCCTCCTCAGAGAAGCACAAGATCATGTCCTTAAACGGGGACGCACGGGTCTGCAAGCACAGGACATGGGGCTCGCACTTGGGCTGGGGCTGGGGCTCTTGGCTCCTGGGCGGACACTGGAGGCAGGAGAGCAGGTCTCTGGGTCCAAGGCCATCTTGCAGGGTGTTCACATCACCTCCACAGCACATCCATGCAGCCCTCTGGGATCACCAGGACTCAGCCGTGTGAAGCCCCTGGCAAGAACCTGACCCGTATTCTCCCGGCCTCACAGCCCGGCCCTTGGAGCACGGACTCCGTGGGACCCAAGCTGTCAGTGTGGCTCACTCTCTGGAGCAAGCCACCGTGGGAACCCCAGCCTGGCCTGGGACTGGTGCAGAGAACACTGCTCCAGAAACCCCGCTCGGCTCTGCAGGGGAGTCCCTTTCCTGGTGCTCTTTCTGTTTTGGTGATGGCCCCAGCTTTTTTTCCTGCCCCACATACCCCAGACTTGACACTACAGGACATGGCGGACTGGAGATGCAGACGTGCACACACAGGAAGCGCAGAGCTAGCAGCCCAGCAGAGGCAGCCAGTAGCACACACAGTGACCCCTGGAGCCAGCCAGGCGCCACAAGGCCTGGGCCCTGAGACTACTGCCCCAGCCCCACTGCTGTGGACTCGGGGACTGCTATGCCAGCTCCCCACGCAGACAGGGCTCGGCGCCAGCCCACGAGGGCTGGCTGCTCCCCGAGGCCACAGTGAGAAGGGTGTGTCCTTGGGGCAGGACGCACCAAGACGGCGGACCAAAGCTCAGAGACCATCCAGGGTCTGCTATGCTAAAAATGCCACTGCGTCAGGAACCAGAGCGGATCTCAGACCAGGTGGCAGGCAGTGAGGCTGTGGGCGTGGGGGCCGGGGCCAGGCACGTGCACCCAGGATGCCAAGACATGGCCGGAAAACACTGCAGAGAGCTCTGCAGACACAGCCAGTCTGGGTGCCGACACAGAAGGTGGAAGGGACAGACTGAAGGGCAAGTGCTGACAACCAGCGGTGGGGATGACAGTCAGAGAGCTGGACGTCCAACCTGAACCCGGAGGCACAGCCTCAGCCCCTGCAAAGCCACAACATGTCTAGGACTGTGTCACTGGCATTGGAAAAGAGCCGCAAACTGGAGTTTCATGAGGCCCAGTGACCCCCCGACAGGCCAATCTGAAGGAATCCACACCAAGACCTAGCAGATTTGCCTCCTGAAAACTGAAGGCAAAGAAGGGAAACACCTGAAAAGCAACCACAGGAAAACGACACCTTCTCTGAGGAGGACAGAGTGAGACAACAGCAGAGTTCTCACCAGAAGCCACAGAGGCCAGATGGGAACTGCACAAGAGCTGGACTTGGTGGTGCATGTCTGTAATCCCAGCACTCGGGAGGCTGGGGCAGGAGGATCGCTGAGATTTCAAGGCTAGCCTGAACTATATAGTGAGACCCTGCTGCTGGTTAGTGGTGAGAAGTCTCCCTTACAGAGGTGAATGCATAACAATACAAATGCACTCAGCATTACTGAACTATGTACTTAAAAATGGGTAGAATAGGGAATTTTACGGTATGTGTATTTTACCACAGTTACAAATAAAAATTTTTTTACATTGCTGCCCAGGCTTGTCTTGAACTGGCGGGTTCATGTGACTCTCCTGCCTCGGCCTCCTGAGTTGCTGGGAGTGGGCTACGCACCACCACACAGGGTCAAAGATGGTCACTCAGCACAACCAGGCAACCGCACAGGTTCAACATCAGGCCGATGGCCCAGGCAGGCAAAGCACTACGCTGTTGAGACCCGGCCACCCCAATCCCCAAACTCCAAACTGCCCCAAGAGGCTCCACCCACAGGACCTCCTGGTGAGAAACTCATAGGATAAAACTGTTTCCTGCAGACTATCCGTCAAGTGCACGTGGAGCCTCCTCTAGGCCAAGCACTGCAGGTGTGTGGGCCCCAAGTGGATTTCCCGTGGGCATCTTCGTTTTACAATAACTCAACCTTTGAGAAACCCCAAGCCCTGAATGGTGGGTCTGGTCTCCGGAAGGGACCGGCACTGTGCTCCCCAGTCCGTTGTCTGCTGGCTGGGAGCAAGGGACCAGACCAGGTCCCCCTCTCCAGGTCCCCACCACCAGAGTGGCATGAGCCTGTGACAAGCGAGTGTCACTCTGCCCACTGGAGCCCCGAGGATTGCAGACACCTGTGCCACGCCAGTCACATGCAGGGAGACGAGTGGGAACCACTGCACACCTGCACCATGTGTCCTCCCTTCCACTTCCTAACAGCTTTACAATTCATCCCTCCTGGTTACATTAGCAACAAATAGCTGTAAAACCAAAGAAGGCTCCAGACGGTGCTGTCCCGCTGGAGCCACCTGCGCCAAGCTCCCCACAGTCCCCCATGTCTGCAGACACTCACCGTGGGCAGCGGGAAGGGGGCCACCTGCTGTGCGTCCCCTGCGCCATCCTCCTCCACGATGCACGCGTCCTGTGGAGCTGCAAGAGACAAGAATTTTATGATTTGTGTATTTTACCACAGTTACAAATAAAAATTTTTTTACATTGCTGCCCAGGCTCGTCTTGAACTGGTGGGTTCATGTGACCCTCCCGCCTTGGCCTCCTGAGTAGCTGGGAGCTGGCTGCACACCCAGCGAGATGTCGTGGAGCACTTCAGGCATCCGTGCTGACCAGTCCCATCTCGTCCCTGGAGCTGAGGTGTGGAGAGTGCTATGCAGCCCATGGGGGCCTGCTGCTGTGCCAGCGGACTGCAGCCAGCTCAGTCCCACCAGTAACAAGGGACAGGATCCCACCCATGGAACCCCGCATCAGTGGGGGCAGCTGACCTCCCAGCTGCTACTCCTGCAGCTGAAGTGGGGCGATCCCTCCAGCTCAGGCCTTTGAAAGCAGCCTGTGTGACTCAGCCAGACGCTGACAAAAAGGAAAAAAGTCAAACACGGTGGCTCACGCCTATAATCCCAGAGTTTGGGGGCTGAAGCAGGAGCATCACTGCTATTTCAAAGCTAGCCTGGGCTACACAGTGAGACCCTGTCTCAACAAACCAAAACAAAAAGAAAGAAAAAAAGAAAAGTACAAAAGTAAGGCTGCTGGCAGTGGGAGTCCTCAAGGGGCTGGTGTCAAAAAGACTCACTTTTAAATATAAACTTACATGGGAGTTTGGAAACTGCAAGTTCCATGAAGAAGACTTATCCAAGGGTGGGTGAGGAAGAAGGGGAGCCCGTCCACCACCGCTGGGAGGGGAGACTGCTGGGTGTGTCCGGAACACAGCATGGAGCTTCCTCAACACGTGACAAAGAGAGCTGGCCAAGCTTCTCACCACCCACAGACACTCAGGATGGAAAGAAAACGGGTACCCACACAGAAGGAGTACTGAGAGGGACAGCCATGCTCACATGGACTGCAGCACTACTCACAACAGCCAGGCATGGACCAACCTACACGTGCATCCAAGGATAAATAAAGAAAATGTGGTACGCACACAGGGCGGGATACTACTCAGCCTTCAACAGGGGAGTCCTGTTCTTTGGGAGGACACTGTGTGAAGCTACAGAGAGACAAACACTGCAGGACCTTGCTCAAGAGGGGGCTCTAAGGAGTCCAATGAGGAGAAGCAGAAAGTGGAAAGAGAGCTGGCAGAGGTCAAGGAGGGGACGGCTTCAGTCAGGCAGGAAGAATGACTCGGATCTTTGTGTGGCATCTGTCTGATTAACAACGTGCTACACACTGGCAATTGCTGAGAGTAAGTTGTGTTTTTGCTACAAAACAGGGTAAGTGCATGAATGAATGCACATTAATCAGATTCATTTACTTATTCACCAAAATACCAAACCACCTCGTACATCATAAACACATGCACATTCAATGTGTCAACTTAGAAAAGGAGATGGGGCTGGGAGCATAGCTCGGGGCACAGCACCCGCCTCGCCAGCATGCACGAGGCCCCAAGCTTGATCCCCAGCACCCCAGAACAAGGAATTTTAAACATTATACTCTCAGATACAGAGCACACAGAGCATGCACACTATGCAGTGTGTACAGTGTGCACCGAGATGGCCAAGTCCAGCTCACACAGCATCAGTCCACTCAGCAGCGTTAGAGCGCATGGCGCAGCTCCTGCGCGGCCCCGCACTGCCCTGCAGCTCTCCTGGAAGCACTCGCCCCACCTTGTAGGAACCGGGAGCCCACCTGGGGCCGAAGCTGGGTGCTCTGAGGGCCACAATGCAGGTCCTGCCCCAGCTTGTCGCCATAACAAACTGCCATCTCCCTATGTGTGGCACTCCTCGCTCACATAAACTGGATGGCTGACCCGAGC
Source organism: Hystrix cristata (assembly GCA_004026905.1). Taxonomy (NCBI): domain Eukaryota; kingdom Metazoa; phylum Chordata; class Mammalia; order Rodentia; family Hystricidae; genus Hystrix; species Hystrix cristata. The sequence continues at coordinate 4,777 of PVJO010008661.1, read as the reverse complement.
CCTTGTGCCAGGCCTTGGAGTCGCCACAGTTCTTGTCCACCCTGCAGCAGGACTTCTCCCCGGCACCACTGCCCATGCAACCCAACCTGCACTGCACCATCTACTGGGGTGAGGGCGGTGTCCCTTACACCCGTCACCATGGCCCCAAATCCGCGTGCCCGAGTTCTAACCCCAGTCCTGTGCCTCAGCACATAGCTCTATTTGGAGGTCTTTCAATAGATGGTGAAACGAGGTCCTTATGCCACCTCACACTGCACGCCTGCCCTGGACACAGAGCTGGTCAGACACATGAGGGGCTGCAGAAGAGCCAAAACCAAGGTGGGCGAGGTGGTGCTCACCTGTACTCCCAGCACTCTGGGAGGCTGAGGCAGGAGGATGGCAAGTTTGAGCCCAGCCTGACACTATCTTGAAATGAAATAAAGGGCCCAAAAAGGGCTAACTACTATCTCCTTTGGAGTTGTAGATCAGTGAGAAGGTCCTGGGTTCAATTTCCAGCACCACAAAATAAATACATAAAAATAAAATTAAAAAAAGGAAGCACATGGACTGAAACCTCTATGAACTGTAACCCAAATAAACCTTACCCCCCCCCCCCAAAAGCACCCAGGCTGGCTGACTTCGCTGTGAGCCTTCAGCTTTCATAATTTGGAGAATGGACTCGTGTGTGTGAACCACTGGTCTGTACTACCATGTCTGCAACCCTGGGAGTGAACACCCCTGTCCTGACTTTACCCAGGAGGGGTGCAGGTACTTCATGTGTGCAGAAGCCAGTTTAGTTCCGCACTCAGGGGAACCTAGCAGACTTCTCTTTGCTGAGCAGCTTATACAGGATGCTAAGACTTCTGCAAACTCCCAGGGGCTGCCTGGCCACTCTAAGGTCAGGGCAGTGTGGCAAGGCCCCCGGTAGTGACCCACACCCCGGATGTCCCTCAGTGTGGAGGCCACAGTTCCCAGGACCAGGAGCTGGTCCCGCCAAGGGCTGCAGGGTGACCTGGGTGGGGCACAGAACAATCAAAACCGCAACCACAGTGACAGAGCCGCACCTGCACAGGCTTCTATTCCTGCCTGCGCACCCCTAAGTGCCGCACAAACTGCTTCCACAGCCTCGAGCTACATCAGGCCGCAGGACCGAGCTGACTCACGTGAGGAGGAGGTGGGAGCATTCTATGCAAATACTTGGTCCTTGCCGCAGGGCCCTGAGCACCCCTAGGTGCATCCACCCCTGGGTATCCAGGGTTACCAAGCAGACACTGTAGGCAATGCGCGGCTCAGGCCTGTGCCCAGCGTTTCACAAGTTCTCACATTCCCATGAGGGGCAGCTGCTGTCTCCGCTGGACAGAAAGAAAGTGAGGCCGAGAGATCACAGACTCACTCACTGAGCCAGCGTCTTGCTAATCCTGCCTGAGAAGGGCTCAAACTCATGACCCTCCTACCTCAGTCTCCGCACCAGCTGGGATCACCAGCCTGAGTCGTCACTCCGGGCTGGAGTTTAAAGCCAGCCCTGAGTCATCCCCGCCAAACTCAAGATCAGGTTTATCTGGTGACAAAGCCAGCTGCCTGATGCACTTTCTGTATTTAAACTACGCCCAGGTCTTCCTGGTGAGGACCCCACTGTGCCCCCAAAGCACTGGGGGGTCTGAGGGTCTGGGGTCAGGGCCCACTTAGGCTCAGTGCAGGTCCAGGCCCAGAGGACACCAGACGCAACCTAGAGGTGCAGGACAGACCTCTGCCCTGCTCCAAGTCCCCTCTGAGAGGGACCTGCCTGGCGCTGACCGGGAGAGGGAAGGGCAAGAGATCAGATAAAAACCCAGCTCCCCCTGGACAGAGGGAAATGCTAAGGCAGCCATCATCAGATCACACACCTCCCCAGCCTGCAGGGGGACAATGCAGGCCACCCACCCCCTCCCACACTGTCACACCTGGGCCCTCACAGAGCTGGCCTGGAGATCGGCTGAAGAGGCCCAGTCCGGGTGCCAGGGCCACGGGCTGGGCATCCTGGCTCTTCGCAGGGTCACTCAGGACATCCAAGGGCAGCCGGTCCTGCTCGTGGCTCAGATCAGGAGGGCCGTCCCCGTCGTCAATCACCACGGGGTCCTCACAGTGCTTGCGCTGCAGTGCCCACGGAGAGAATGGTTCAGGGCTACGCGGGGGACCCCAGCAGCCCGGGCCAGGCCTGGGGACCACTGGGGCTCCTCCTGGACTTTGGACAGGGCTACGTGAGGGACAACACATTGAATCCAAATTACAACTTTTAGGGAGTGGAAAACTTACTTTCTAAGAAACCAAACACTAGTCTGGGCATAATCAAGGTTAGGTGGCTCAAGGTCAAAGTCCTCACTCATGGCTACAGTAGGGACCACAGGATGGATGAGGCCAGCTGTTCTTCTATGGCCTCCCCCTCTGTCACCCTCTGTCAGGGACCCCTCCCTGGCCGCCCTCTCTGTCCCCCTCTCACCCACTGCCATGGCCTCCCGGGCTCCCGCTCCAGCGCCTCGACGGCGGCCACGGCCTGCTCGCCGCTCTCGGGCTCCTGGGCACGCACCCAGGCCTGCACCTCGCGCGGCAAGATGGCCAGGAACTGCTCCAGCACCAGCAGGTCCAGGATCTGCTCCTTGGTGTGGCGCTCCAGTCGCAGCCACCCGCGGCACAGGTCCCACAGCCGGCGCAGCGCCTCTCTCGGCCCCGCAGCCTCCTGGTAGCGGAAGCGCCGGAAGAGGCGGCGTGAGGATTCAGGACTGGGGGGCTCTCCTGGTGGGCTGGCCTTCTCTCCAGGCGGGGTCCTCATCTTCCGGGGCTCCTCGCTCTCCTGGGGGGCCAGCACGCGGGGGCACAGTGCTGTGGGCATGATGGGGTTTGATGGGTGTCAGCGGCAGGAGACGACCCTATTTCCAAACAGAAATTGCTGGCTTCAATGCTGTGTGCTCCTGCAGGTGCTTCTGGAGTGGTGACAGGGTGACAGCTCTGAGAGGCCCGGGACAGGTCAGGAGTGTGGTGTGGCCAGTCTTTACATGCAGTGACAAGGAGACAGCCCTCCCACCAGGGTCACAGGTCGGCCTCCCCTGGACCATGGCGGTCACAGCGGGGAATCAGGGCAGTGGCATCTCCACATGCAGGCAGAGAGGCAGCCGAGGCTCAGTGGTACCTTCGGGGTCAGGGCCTTGGGGGACCCAAGATGGGCAGACACGCTGAGCAGGCCACTGTCCCTTGGCTTCGGACCTGAGGTTCCCGTCCTGGTTCTGGAAACCTTTACAGAGTTAGCTGGAAAAGCAAGGACAAGTGCATGGGAAGAGCTGGACAGCGCGCTGGGGCAGAAACCACTCTGCTGGTGGTGCAGGAGGGATGGGGACTGTCCCAGGTCATCAGGCAGAAATCAACCACCCTGTGGCTAAAAACATCAGTTTTCAGAAAAACAGTTTTCAGAGAAGCCTCCTGCCCAACTCAGTTCAACCTCTGAAAAAATAATCCTTATCATACCTTTATTTTTATTTATTTGCAGTACTGGGGATTGAATCTAGGATCTTCACATGAACCTACAAACCTGGACTTTCAAAATTTATTTTCAAGAGTAGGTCTTGCTAGGTCACTAAATTGCCCAGCCTGGGCTCAAACTCGCAGTCTTTCTGCCTCAGCCTCTCAGAGTGCTGGTATGATATGGGTGTGCCACCACACCCGGCTGTTTATCATATATTTATCAATAACCTTGACCTTCAACCTTGTCTCCATCAACTTCACTTCACAGTCCTGCCCTGTCAGAAAAAGGCCATTTGGGACATTGCTGTCTGCCCTCAGGGACCCGTGGACACCAGAGGGTGGCAATTCCCGCAGTTGGGCAGACACCCAGCAACACACACCGGGCAGCAGCAAAGCCGTGGTGCTCAGCAATCCACACCTTGGACACAGGGAGAGTTCGCGGGCAACCAGGCCTCAGTTCCTGCCTGTGCCTCAGGCAGGTGGCTGCCCGGCCGATCAGGACAGGATCCCGGCCAGCAGCCTGGGAACGGACATCGACACGGTGGGCACAGGCCTCACCCACTTTTCAGGAAAAGCTGCAAAGCAACTGAGGCCGGCCTCGGGATCTCTCTGCGTCCAAAGTAAAGACACAGCAGACACAGGAAGGGCTCTGTGGCAGCGTCGGCCCGGGCTGACATCCGTTCCCGGGGCCTGCGCTCGCGGCCCACCCCCTTCCCGCAGGGGCCCGCGGTCCCTGGGGCCTGTGCCCGCGCTGGGCCCTGCTGCGGCCCCCCCCCGCCCCGCCCCACCCCGCCCTGCCTTGCCCTGCCTCGTCATCTTCCCCCGGTCCCCTGGCCCCGGCGACGAGCTGGCGCGGGGCCGGCGCCCGGGGCGGGGCTTCTCGGGGCTTCAGGAGGAGGGACGCTCGGCGCGGGGCGCGGGAGGCCGAGTCGGGCGGCTCCCCGCTCCTCACCTCGCGGCCCGCGGCCCAGCGCTGCCGCTGTTCATCCTCCGCGCGGCCGTGCGACCGGGTCCTCGGAGACGCCGCCCCGGGGAGCGCGGGCTCGGCAAGCCTGGAAGACACCGTGCCGCCGCGTCGGCCACGGTCGCGAGACCGGGAGACGGGAGCTGGGCCGGGCGCGGGGGCGAGGGGGGGTTGCGCGGGAGGCGGGAACCGGAGCGGCGGGATCGAGGCGGCGGGGACCGAGGTGGCGGGACCGGCGCAGCGGGGACCGAGGCGGCGAGGACCGAGGCAGCGGGGACCGGGGTGGCGGGGACCGGGGTGGCGGGATCGAGGCGGCGGGGACCGAGGCGGCGGGGACCGGGG
>PVJO010008660.1:0-73933 GCA_004026905.1 Hystrix cristata | reverse complement strand
ATCTGCTGTTGGCCTTGTGGTGTCCGGGCTGGGCATCACTACTCCACTGGGATGAGCAAGGAATTGGGCTCATAAACTTGCACCAGTAGTGAATGAAAGGCATGGAGTTTAAAAGAAGGAAGATACTTTATTTGTAAGGAGGAAGAAGATAGAAGGCAGAAAGTTGCCCTGGAGAGCGGAATAGGGGGCTCTGGAGAGATGGATACCTGTGGGCCTTTGTCCCCAGCTTCTTTTATGAGGTTTTGGGGGATTCTTCCTCCCTGGAACTTGCCATAACCTGATTGGCTATCCAGGCTGTCTCGAATGGATCCCAGACTACAAGACCCTAATCTGGGCACCATTGCCTGCTTGCACATTCCTTTTGGTGGGCTTTGTTTGCCTTCTTTGTGCTTGTGTGTCCTGGTCAAGGCCTTATCTCTGGATTTATAGGTTGATTAACAAGAACCTTGTAGAAAGTCAGCTTAGAGTTAATGATTTAATTAAGGGGATGTGTGTATGTAGTGCAGTAATACAGTGATCCTAGAGTGAGAATATATATGTGTGTGTGTGTGCACACGTGTACGCATGTGTGTGTATATATATATTGTGTGTCTGTATCGATGTGAGTATATATTTTTATATACTAAATATGTTTTCCTTTAGTAGCCTCCTCCTTTGTCTCCTTTGTACTTTATTGCGGGTGGGACGGACTGGTGTCTTGGTTCTGTGCTCTGGCTTCCTCTGTGCTCTGCCTGTCAGCTCTCCCTTTGGTCCTTTGACGTAAGTCCCAATGCCATTTGGTGTTTTTCTTTATCTGTTTTTTCTCTCTCTCTCTTCTTGTCCTTCTAATTGCTCTCTTCAGTAATGTTTTAATTCTTTCTAGTCAGGATTAGCCAGAAAACTGAATGAAGTCCTTATTCTATTATTTCCCTGCTGACAGACCCCACCCCACCCCTACAGTCCTAATACAGATAAAATTTTAATGCCCTTGGTAGGATTTTAGTTTAGTACTATTTTTTTTCAGGCCCATATGACAGTATACATTGAAGTATACATAGAGTTTTACTGGGTAATTTCATTACTAGGAATTAATCTTTGGAAAATAAACAATGTGCAAGTATGTGCATTTATATAATCATAAAAGCTATAAATTTCCATCACTGATTTTATTACTATAAGTTCATAACAAAGGAACACTTTTCTACATGTTTTAAAAAATGGTGCTGATAATTTATATAGGTGTTCAGTGTCTATATTAAGGGAAAAAATGCTTGAAATTTTTACAGTATGATAGTTTTATGGTTAAAATATATACATTATAACATTTAAGAAATCTGAAAAGACAAGAGCAGAGGAAAGGGAACAATCTGGATGTATTCTCAGCGTTGTTTTAATGATGATTGGTTTTCTGTAGATGAAATTGTGAAATTATACTTTTCTTCTTTAATTATTTTAGCTTTTTTATTTTTTTGTAATAAGTATCGTACTAATAGATAAAAATGAAAGACTTGGTATAAGGACAGTTCCACTCATTAGTCAGAGATGAAAAAGAAAACGTGAAAGTTTGTTGATCTCTAGCTCTTTTTTTGAAAAAAAAAGCCTATTCTTTGCTTTTTCCATTTGTAATTGTGTTCTTCGTCTTTTAATTATGGAACTGTAAGGATTTTTTACACATTCTAGATACAAAGCTTCCTTTTAAAACTACCTTTCTTCGGGCCCTAATATATTTTTTTCTTGGACCATATGTAGGAACTCTCAAGGGCTCCAAGAAGGAGGAGTCTATTGCTCGTGGTTTGCTTTGGAATGAACCAAACAGCATTTGTGATTAGCCGTATGCTTGTATGGGTGTGACAGGTGGGAAAGAGATTAGCAGTCCCTGCGGGAGTGGACAGGGTTGGGGCCTTTCCTCAGCAACAGCTGTGTCCTCTCCCAGGCACATCGACCTGCAGTGCCAGCCTGGGAGGTGCCAATCTGGCAGACACACACAGTGCCCTGATCCTGCAACTCAATGCCAGTGAGAACTGCACCTGGACAATAGAAAGACCGGAAGACAAGAGCATCAGGATCATCTTCTCCCACATCCAGTAAGCAGAGGCTTCAGGTTCTCAAGGAGGAAGCTTGACCTCTGGCCACAGAATTTGGCTATTGCTGGGTGGGGGTAGAGATGGTAGTAATCCCGTGATAATGATAATGATGATAATAATGTCTGACAGTCGCTGATGATGACCATGATGTTGATGGTGTTGAGCGACGGTCACTGCTGGTGACTGTGTGCCTCTGCTGGCTCACAGAGCTCTCATGAGGTCATACTAGGACTGCAGACACAGAAAGGTTGAAAATGGTGAGGTCACCACAAACAGTGAGTGGAATGATTAGGGTTAGTAACCAGCTAGTTTAGTTCCAGACTCTAGGTCCTAAAACAATAAACTTGTGATTCTTGATTACATAATTGTCTCTAAAGATAGGACCCAGGCACCAGTAATTGATACTTAAACATTTTGAAAAAAAAAATTTCCTAAGTGATTTTTATAATCATCTAGGCAACCCAGTGTGAGGTCAACCTGAGAACACAGTTCTGCCCTGTAGCTCAGCACTTCATGACCTCTGCCCCAGATAATCTTCTCGGCCATAGTATGGGTTGCATTTTAGTCCCATTAAGTAGATAGGAAAGCCTAGAGAAGGCACTTAATGGGTCCAAGGTCACAAAGTAGTAAAAGTGGGAATGGAGTCCCAGCACCCTGTTTCTATACACAGCTCCTATCCTTCCATCATCACAGTGGTTCTGACACTGCAGCCATTAAGAAACATCTGGAGGGCTCTTCACGGTACAGTTTCTGGGCTCCTCTGCATCTCTGCTAACTTATTCAGACTGAGAGAGGTACCTGAGAATTTGCATAGGATAGAAATTCCCAAGTGACCCTGATGCTGCTGGTCACTTTGTGAACTTTACCACTGAAGTTGGACTGAAAAAAAATAAAAAAGAAAAGGACTTTTAAACTTCCTGGAGTGCTAGATTTATCACTAAGTGTACATTTTTTTTGACATGTAAAGAGAGAACAGAAAAGCGGGAAGAACAAAAGTAGGTGAAAATTAACATTTAACATTTATTTGGCGCTTTCTATGTGGTAGGCCTGTGGTAGGTGTTTCATGTTCAGACTAGTATAAACGTGACAAACAGTAAAAAGTATGCTATGACATTCCCATTTTCCAGAAGAAAAAATTGAGGTCAAGAAAAGCTAAATCACTTGTTCAACATTATGCAGCAGGTAAGTAAGGTGGAAAGGAAACTCAGATTTCTCTGTCCTTGTAGTATTTGCTCTAAGCCATCCTGGACGTAAGTCCTCTGTTGGCATTTGGAGATACCCTGTCGGAATGGGCAGAAAACTGAGATCCTGGGCTTCCCTGGGCACAGTATGGGACTATCCATCTTTTAGAATGAGGAGGTAGTGATACAGTGAAGGAAGAGGCAGCTAGGGAGATGCTAAGCCTCGCTTTACCCTGAGAAAGATGGCTGTGGGTGAAGAGTTTTTTCTCCATTCTAATTAAGAAATTTTCCACTAAAACGTCTCCTGGGCAAGGGGAACAGGAGTGATGGAAATAGGGAGAAGGAACGGAATCCTGGCTTCTAGGCCCATCTCCACCATTTACTTAATATGAGATGTGGGTATATTAGTTCAGCTTCCTGATCCCATAAATGTTGACGGTGTGCGGTTTGATCTTGGAGATGGTGGGGATGGTGATGTCTTGGAGAAGTTTAAATAAAAACAGATGTACCACTGTTGAATAAATCATCATGCCAATACAAGCAGTAGATTCTGCTCTGTGAATCCACTTCACTAGTGACTCTTCTCCAGCCTCAAGTATGTTCTGTCCACAGGCTGGATCCAGAGGGAACATGTGAAAGTGAACACATTAAAGTCTTTGATGGAAGCTTTACCAGTGGGCCTCTCCTAGGGGAAGCCTGCAGTAAAAATGACTTCGTTCCTGTCTTTGAGTCATCATCCAATACATTGACATTTCAAATAATCACAGACTCTGCAAGAATCCAAAGATCTGTCTTTATCTTCTATTACTACTTCTCTCCTGGCACTGGTAAGTTGTTACCTACACATCTACCCTTCTGCAAGCACAGATTACACCTGGTGCTGCTCTGGGGTTTTCGATCTTAGTTTGACTTATTTCCTCAGAGACCTCTCTGCTTGGGAGAGGAGCAGTTCTCTACCTTGAATTTGCACAGAATAACCTGGAGAACTTGTTACATTGCAGACTTGGGCTTCACCACAAAGATTCTGATTCCTTGCTTCTGGGGGAGCCCATGAATACTCCCTTCTAACGAGGTGTCCAGGTGGGGAAAGGGTTTGGGATGATCAGATCATGGGTCATGGGTGCTGTGTTAAAGCTGACAGTAGAAACCCCACATCCACCCTGTTCAGTAATAACCCTGAGACCTTTGCAACGATGATTCCGATTGTTGGATGTGGGTTGGGGCTGTGCACCCTTCATACTTATCAAGTCTTCCGGGTAATCTCAACAAGAAAACTGGGGAGCACATGTGAAGTTGACTTAATTCTTTTTAGACAGTCAGATTTTATAAAGTTCCACATTCACAGCATCTAAACTCCATTTTTACCCATACCACAATGCCATGACCTTGAGGGAGTAAGTCTGTGAGAAATGTTCCACCTGGTTTGCTTTTCAAGGCCCAGAGCAGACCTTGATAATCTGCTTAAACCACCAATTTCTTGGTGCCACCGAATTTTTAGAGGCGAGCAGTCAAGATTTTCCTAAATTGGATTCAGGCTACCTTTTCAAACCTGGTGTCTAGCCCTTACCTGACATGCATCCTGTGATTTGGCCAATCTAAACTGCTTTATATCTCCTCTAATGAGCCTTCAGTATTGCTTCTCCATGTTTTATTTATCTTGCTGCTTGCATATGTACCTAATAGGGCACAGAAGAGGCAAGAGTATTTTCATGAAGGGCGCCTCTGAGCTGAGCTTGCACAATAGCATGACTAGGGTAGGGAGAAGTAGAAGCAGCAGAAAAGGAATGGATGGTAGAGCCAGCAGCTCTGAGGATACCTGGGAAGAAAGACGAGGCTGTGGCAGCAGGCCGCGTGCTAGTGACCACATGCCAGTGGAGAGATAGTCCAGAGTTAAGGGAAGATGAGACTCCAGTGTTGGTCCTAAGAGTGTGATTTTATTTTCTATGACTCAATCCAGGGAATGGAGAATCTCTCCAGCGGTGATAAATTTAGTATTATTCATTTGGAGCAGTATAAAGATTCATTCTTTGCCCTGTACCAAGGGGCAGAAATTCCACTGATAAAGAATCAAAATCTAAATATGCAGTCCCTGGGAAAGACAGAGTTGAACTGACATCCAGAGGAGCACTTGTTAAGCTCCGTCCACAATCCATGAATTGAAAGAAGTCTCTATTTTGATTTACATCCTTGATCATCTCCATATCTCTTTCAGCTATTCCAAACTGTGGTGGTTACCTGAACACTTTGGAAGGATCCTTTACCAGTCCCAATTACCCACAGCCACATCCTGAGCTGGCTTATTGTGTGTGGCACATTCAAGTGGAAAAAGGTTACAAGATAAGATTAGACTTCAAAGAGATTTTGTAAGTACTGGGGACCACGTCTGTGGGAGCAAATGCAGTGAACCCACCTGGCAACTGAGTGGCCCAGGGAAGAGAAGTAATCACATACAACCCCTATTTGAGGGACGTCTTCAAGGAATTGATATAGAAAGGAAGACACTCATCAATACTATTGCCCTGAACTATTTGACTATTTTTCTGATGATTCTGAGGTCCCATCAGATGAAAAAGTCCTAGACTTGTCATAAGCCTGAGATGCCATTGTCAGGTAAAATCCTGACTCTCTTAGGAATGGGATGATAGCCAGTACATCTGAATAGGCCTGAAAAGCTTTTTCACCAGAGGCTCTTCTTCTTAGCCTAGAAATAGATGAACACTGCAGATTTGATTTTATTGCTGTCTATGATGGCTCTTCTACCAAGTCCGGCCTGATAGGACAAGTCTGTGGTCGTGTGACACCCACCTTCGAATCTTCCTCAGACTCCTTAACTGTCGCCTTATCTACAGATTATGCCAATTCCTACCGGGGCTTTTCTGCTTCTTACACATCAATTTATGCAGAAAACGTCAACACTAGTAAGTTATATTTTATATTTCTTGGTTACTATTTTATATTTCTTTTATATTTTATATTTCATTTTGAACTCTGCCAATGGAAACTGCTCCTTAATTCTTAGCCTACCTATGGTTAACCCTATGTACAAGCCTGTTAAATACACTTGGAAACAGTCAAAATCAGAGGCTTGGCAATCATTTCTGTGCATTGCTTTATATAAGAAGAAACAAATTATTCACCTGAAAAAGATTCCTGTAGAAAATAGGAACTAATTCCCTTAATACCTTCTGAAAAGATGTAAAAATATTAGATTTACGGACTCTAGTGTCAGACAAGGTGACAAGAAACATTGTAAAAAGTGCATTGATTGCTTAGCTCTCTCTGGCTTCAAACTACCATTGAGGGGTACATGGATTTTTGGCTGTTCATAGATTCACCTGACCATAGAAATCTTTAAGATCCAGAGTTCCTAATCGGCACAAACACAATCATTCTTTCCCCCTTTGTTTTCCTGACAGCATCTTTAATTTGTGACTCTGACAAGATGAGAGTTATCATAAGCAAATCCTATCTAGAGTCATTTAACTATAATGAGAATGACTTACAGCTAAATGATCCAACTTGCAGACCGAAAGTATCCAACGTTGTGGAATTTGCTATCCCTCTGGATGAATGTGGTACAATCAAAAAGGTAAAGTGAAACCCGGACAGCTACCAAATGCCAAATGCATGTCAGTAACACTGTGACCATAGTGCTTGCTAGCTGCTTCCACAAACTAGGGTCGGCTCTTAGTGGCTGAACACATGATGAACATTTGTAGACATACACGTGCTCACAGTCATTCATACATAAATGCCAAACTGTTGCAATGATTTTCAGGGTAACTGGAGGGTGTTTTTTTTTGCTTCAGAAGCTAAAGAACTCTGAAAACACACTAGAGAGAGTTTGAACATCTGTGTGCTATGGAACACTTGTGCAGAAAGTGTTTACATTTCATATTTAGTAAAAATTGAGTTGGATTTTAAAGGTCTTCTTTCCCCCATAAAGAGAGTCAGTAAAAACATTGTCCTTATTTTAAATATGAAAGATTTTATTGTCAGTGTATGATTTGTTCTACATGTTTTAGAACGTAGATTCAAGATTTCAGGCATTTTAAACCTGTAGGTCCCTTTAGGATGTATATTGTATAGTGTATCAGGGTGCTAAGCAACAATCTAATTGAAAAGAATGAAGGCATTACAAGAGGAATTGCTAAGGACAGATGTAAATTTTTTCGTGTGTGCCAAAAATGAACTTCACTACACTAGGGAAGACAGTTGAGGGAGCCCTACACAGAGTCCCTGTGTATGCACTCTCAGGAGACTGCGAGTTAGCTACACTTAGTGCTTCTATGGAAAGAATATGTTTGTAGTATTTAAAGTCTCTATAGGGCTGAAAATTTGCTTTCAAAATTGATTTTTATGTAACTGAAAAACTGTTCAATCCTATTTCCGAGCTGTATCTCTCGTTTCACACTTAGATTGTTCATGTCCCAGAATATTTCTTCAAAAAGACATTTAAGGTATATAGTATTTTGACACAAAAGCTGTTATCTTGTGATTTAAGAAACTCATGTCTGTATCCGTAAGGGTTATTCACATGTATGCTCTAAAATATTAGTGGGCTAAAATATGAAATTTGAATTTCATCTTGTTCTGCAGGTAGAAGACCATTCAATTACTTACACCAACATAATCACCTTTCTTGCATCCCCGACTTCTGCAGTGATCACCCGTCAGAAACATCTCCAGATTGTTGTGAAGTGTGAAATGGAATATAATTCCACTGTGGAGATAATGTACATAACAGAAGATGATGTAATACAAAATCAAAATGTGCTGGGCAAATACAACACAAGTATAGCTTTTTTTGAGTCCAATTCATTCGAAAACCCTATATTGGAGTCACCGTATTATGTGGATTTGAACCAAACTCTTTTTGTTCAAGTCACTCTGCACACCTCAGACCCAAACTTGGTGGTGTTTCTCGATGCCTGTATAGCCTCTCCCACATCTGTCTTTGCTTCTCCGACCTATGACCTAATCAAGAGTGGGTATGTATCAATGTAATCAATGTCCAATACTCCTTAACACGAGAAATAATGATTTTAATAATATTTTTGTACATATATTTTTTTCTCTAGTGCTATTACCATGGAATTTAATTAAATTTATCTTAGTGATTTTAGGAAACACAGTTGCTGTGTACATGTCACAAAATTTTAAGTTAAAACATTGATATAGACACAGCCCATATCTAGAATTTTAAGAATATTTACAAAATATTAAAACAAATTTACTTCTTGTCAAGAAAGTCCTACTTATGTTTTTGATTTTTGCACATTTTGGTTATTTTTAAACTAAAACCTGGAAGATTATTTAATGTGTGTTATCTTTAGAACATGATGTCATCAGGAAAATGTATGTAACATTCTTAAAAGTAGAAAATTCTTCTTTGAAAGGAAAAGTTTCCCTTTCTTTCCTAAAAATGGATAGGTTTTACTAAATTGGACAGGCCGATGTGTTAATAACAAGCATGAGAGGGAGTGTTTGACACTCCATGCACAGGTGTTAGTGTTCTGATTTGTTCACATAGGCAGGAATTTTAAAGCTAGAAGGAACTTTACTATGTCATCCAGGAATCAGATCCATAGTTCTAGCTCACTGTAGGGTAAGCCACAGATGTTGTCTTTCTAGAGAAATTACTGGATTCACAAATCAGACAGTTTATCAAAAACTTTGTGTCATCCTTTCTTAATATGGGAAAGATGAACTGCTGTGTATCTGCTGAATGTGTTCATAAATTCTGTTCCAGATGTAGTCGAGATGAGACTTGTAAGGTGTATCCCTTATCTGGACACTATGGAAGATTCCAGTTTGATTCCTTTAAATTCTTGAGAAATCTGAATTCTGTATATCTGCAGTGTAAGATTTTGATATGTGATAGTGGTGACAACCAGTCTCGCTGTAATCAAGGCTGTGTCACTAGAAGAAAACGAGATACATCTTCATACAAGTGGAAGACTGATTCTATCATAGGACCCATTCGTCTGAAAAGGGATCGCAGGGCAAGTGGAAATCCAGGTAAGGAAAAAGGTACCATGATCTAAGAACAGCTCATGGCTTATAAAATGATGCTTAAATCAAGTTGTTTTTAAAATGTACACTTCAGAGATTTATAATAAAACTTTAAGTTGTTACTTTTAAGCACACAAGACAAATATTTGTATCCATCAGTCAATAATATGCATACCAGGTACAGTGTAAACAAATGATACACTGATGATTTGCCAGAGTATTATGTGGCTTTTGAGTGTACACATAATGTCCTCAGATACCATAGCAGATAACTGAGTCAGAAGCGATGTATTTAACTCCTGAGTAAAACAAAAATCAGTCAGCATTCTATACAATAGCTTGTTTGAAAAATCATTTTTTGTTGTTTCTCTCTCTGTCTCTGTCTCTTTCTTTTTTGCACTGAGGATTGAATCTAGCATCTTCACACTGAGCTACATTGCTAGATTTTTTTGAAATTTTGAAGCAGGGTCTTGCTAAGTCACTAGGTTGCTCAGGATGGGTTTGAACTTGTTCTCTGCCTGCCCCAGCCTCCCAGACTGCTGGGATTACTGGTGTGTACCACCACATCCAGCTATTTTTTTTTTTTTTTTGGTTTTTTGAGATAGAGTCTCACTGTATAATGCAGGCTGGCTTTGAACTCTATGCAACCCAGGCTGGCTTCGAACTCATGGCAATTCTCCTGCCTCAGCCTCCTAAATGCTGGGGTTGTCACCACCTGGCTCCTAAATTATTTTTTAAAAATAGAGAATCTATTATTTTAGCACAAGACAACCTAGCTCCTTTATAAGGCTTGGAAACTGAGACTTGATAAGTTTGTATGGGAAAGAGGTGACAGTGATTACTCAAGGATAAGCCATAATTAAATGGCTTAAGATAAGCCATAATGAAATAAAAAGTCTGTTAAAGAATTTATTTTAGGGCTGGGGATTTAGCTCAGTGGTTAAAGTGCCTGCCTTGCAAGCACAAGGGCCCGAGTTCGATTCCTCAGCACCAAAAAAAAAAAAAAAAAAAAAAAAAGAATTTATTTTAGGCATGATTGTGGCATTAAGGAATCCTATAGCTTATCTCTACATATTATTAGGAGGATGGATTATGAAGAGTGATTCTGGTTTACAGCAAAACATTTCTTTGGCAAAAACAACAGAGCAAGAACAAAAACTAAATTCAGTAATTTTAATAAACACATTCACTAAAAGGCGTTCATGATAGATCTATAGTAGGATAGCATTTGTAGTACAGTATATAGCCTAGTAGCTATAGAAGTTTGAAATTAGTCAAAAATTTGAGAATCAAAGTCATTATGGAAATGTCCTACATATTAGAAAATTATCTTTTTCCTATTTCAAAGGAATAAATAAAATGCTTTCCTGTTGGCCAGATGTATTTTGACAACTATGGAAAAGAGTGACCATTAATAAATGAACCTGCATTTCCATTTGATTGTTATGATTGAATTTCACATTTTTGTATTACATCAAGGAAACAAAGTCAACCATTTGAAACAAGTAAATTTAACATAAATACAGGTTAATAAAATATTTGATGATGGTTCCTCAATATTGTGTTGGAGTTATGTATTCATTCATACATAAGATTCATAGGGTATATAGAGATATATCAATGTTACCAACATTTTGTAATGCTAATAGTTTTCTTTTTCTTAATTTGCTTCCAATTATAGGACTTCTGCACCCGACACCTGCAGAAGAAACTGGGAGCCAGCCTTTCAACAGTCTGCATCTGTTTTCATTCATGGTCCTTGCTCTGAATGTAGCGATTGTGGTCACAATCACAGTGAGGCATTTTGTAAAGCAACGGCCGGACTACAAATACCAGAGGCTGCAGGAACAGTAACTAGCTGGTTTGATACCCAGGACCTGAACAAGTAGGAGTGCCCTGAAAAAGTGATGTGCAGATTTTTATGTCACTGTGTCAGTGTATTTCATTAAAAGATGACTGAAATAAACAAATATTATGTCCACTAGTTCTCACCTCAGGAATTGAAGTCATTACATGAATTATAAACATCCCTTTTCATAAACACGAACTCTTTGAACCAAATACCAGATGAACAGAAAAAGGTTATTTTTCCTTAAGAAAAGTAGTCTTCAAAGTTTGATGCTTTTATTTTTCAGGTGCTAAATAAACCACGTGCACATAAAATGCAAACGATACATGGCAAATACGCTACCTTAGAAACATCGAGAAGTATAGTGTCTGAAATTGAAGTGTAAGAGTGCAGTGCTGCCGCTTTGCTTCCCAAGTTTTACTGCCAAAATGCAGTCTTGGTGTTTCTCACCATAAGCAGTTTAGAAAAAGGGAAGAGAAGAACTTGACTATAAAATGAGAGACTTCATACAGTTTCTGCGTTAATAAAATAAAAACATTTCCCCTGCTATGTATCACCAAATATCAAAGCCAAAGTTTAATCATACTAACAAGGAGTAACCAGTTGTGGTTTACAAGTTCCCTTCTACGGTAACTGAACAAATACTAAAACGTTGAAGCTGATTATGTTAGATGAATGATGCAATGCTTCCTCGTCACCTAGCAACACGCACACTTTCAAGTTCGAGTATAAATCCAAACAGGTAACCACTTTGCTGAATGCCCAAAGATATTTTCTTTACCTCTGTAAACATGTATCACATACACAGGTTGCTGGTGGGAATACATGATGGACACCACAGAAACTCTGCTCTCCCAGAACAAATCTTCCAGGGTCTGAAGATTTTCCAGTTTCAAATCAAACCAAATTTTCTCCATTTTCTTTTTCATATCTCCATGTAAATCTTTTAAATACTTTTCCAAGTAGTCATTCAGTGACTCTCCTATATGTTCATCCATATAATTTAAATTGCACTATTGGAAGCTTCTTTTTTAACCTTATGTGAAAACAACTGAAATTTAATTAGAATGAGCAAATAACATTAAGTACTTAAACTAGCACAGGGGCTGGGGATTTAGCTCAGTGGTAGAGCACTTGCCTAGCAAGTACAAGGCCCTGAATTCGAGCCCCAGAACCAAACAAAACAGGACAAAACAAAACAGCACAGAAGCCTGGTTTGGTGGCTGCCCTTCAGCTGTCCCCCCATCAGAAACCAATTGGCTGTTCTCTGCTGGCCAACAGGGCAGGTAGGCAGAAGACAAATCCATCATAAAATGTAATTCTAAGAAAATTATTAAACATTGTGACTCACTAGAGTAGAAAGTTGTATTACCATGAGTCCAAAAAAGTCCTTTGTAATGGAAATATTGAGCTATACCAATTCATTGTCAGTTTATACACCATTTGGAAAATATGTATTTTTTTTTCCTTTAGGAAGAACTACTGTATAGTGAAGCCATGAAAGGCCCTGGATCTGGAGTTGGTGGCCTGGCTGGTAGTTCTTCCCACTTACCTGGTTGGGTGTGCCATCCAACTGCTGTGGAGACCACTTTCAAGATTGGTCTCCACAATTTAAAATAGGGATGGTAGCGGCTACTATCCTCCTGGGTCTGGTAGGAACTAAAGGAGAGAATATCTGAGCAGTTGGGGCATCCATGTTCCATCCTCCACCAATGAAGAGTTCTCAGCACCAGTGCGGGAATCCCACTTTAGAATTGCTTCCTTGGGCTGTACTAGTCCTGACTGCCATGGGTGGGGATTTGGGAAAATATTCCCTGACCAAGAGGTTTCCTGGGAAGGGTGTTCAGGGGTCGCTCCTGTGAGGGTTAAGGGAGGCAGGACTGGGAGCCGATGAACTGGGAAGCAGCTGCAGTAAAAGGTCCCACCAATTCCCTGGGGCGTCCTGGGAACAGGTGAGGCCTTCAGACTTCCCACTGAGGCAGAGTGGTCGGACTTTATATAACTCTGTTGGCTCAAATTATGGCTGTAAACTTCGGCAAGACAGATACGTTGAAGGAAATTCAGGGAGAGCAGCGGCCCTGAGAATCATCAGCCATCGATCTTCCCTGGCAGCCTGGAGAATGGATGACAGTCTGAAGGGGCATCTCGATGTCAACCCCCAAGGAGCCACTCTACTCATTTCTGAAAACAGCTGATAAACAGCTTCCTAAGTAGATGTCAGGAATGTCTCACAAGGCAAATCTACCTCCACACTGTGGTCAAGAGACTTCCTTAAAGTGTTTCAGAAAGGCTAAAAGCAAAGGGATGGGCAATAGAATACCAGGCAAGTGGAAACTGGAGGGACCAGGGGCTGGAACCCAGGCGATCTACTCGGCCTCTGCTGCCTTGAGTGGTGGGGTCATCTTGCTACTGTCAGGCAGGAGTGAAAGTCCTGTTCCCACCCCCACCCCGCCCTGGGTCTGCTCTCACCAGCACAGAATAAAAGGTGTTCCTCATCCTTTCCCCACAGGAGTGGAGTGGAAGTCCAGTCTTCCTATCTGGTCTGTATCTGACGGGGGTACACAGTTGAGGGACCCACTACAGCCTGGAGGTGGGTTCCCACCTTGCCTTTCAGCCTCACCCTGGTGAGGGGAGGAAGGAGGGAAGGGGCACTGGGAAGCATGGAGGGCTAAGCTCTGCAGTCAACCTTTGCTGGTATTTGGCTGGAGTAGGACAGTTTTTGTCTAAAGTTTCCTGTGTTCCTGGGTTGCCTCTTTGCTGATCCTTTTGGTAGAGAGAACAGGCGTTCTTGTTTTTTTTTTTTTTAAGCGTTTCTTGGGGTTTTTTAGTCAGGTGTTCCCTGATTGCAGGCTTCTCCTTGAAGAGAAGTGCATTTTATACATGGGGCATGGGATGTTGAACAAATTTAGCCTGGTTTTAAAGCTTCATTGCTCCTAAGAATCGCCTGGAATATTTTTAGAGAGGGCTCCTGCTTCCTGGATCTGGTCTCTTGAACTATACTGAGTGAAGCTGATCTGGAAGTTCATCTGGATTCATTGATTTAAATATTAGTCCTTTCATTGTCAGTCCATTTCATACTAGGGATTTGTTGAAAGTCATAAAGTGCTAGCTGTTTTTTTTTTTTCTTTTGGTGGGTTTTTTCCTTAATACTGGGGATTGAAACCAGAGCCTCACACATGCTAGTCAAGCTCTCTATCACTGAGCTACAGGATCAGCCCTACGTGCTAAATTTTGGCAGCTATTAAGTCTCTACTTCACCGACACATTGTGGATAGGTACAGTTAGTGGGAAGATGAAGCTTGGAAAGTAGAAACTCTAGCAGCCCATAATTAGTTGGAAAAACCCTTTTATTCCTTTGACATACTTGCATGAAATAGATGCCTGATGCTAAAATCATTGCTTAATGTGACTGAAGATAAAGCTCCTTAAGGACAAATAATTAACCTTGATTTTAAGATGTCTTGTTCATCATATTGGCCAGAGGCCATATTTCATCAGTTTCTGTGTATGAGAGAACTTTGTCAAAATAAATATCAGCATTATATTTTTACCAACATAGTTATCAATGGAGGACACGTTGTTAATTGAACTGAGATGTTCCTCTTAGAAACAACAGCCCTTCGGGCCATTTGTCTGATTTTTACCTTCAGGACTTGAGGAGTGTCCCCCAGGCTGCACCAGACAATGTTTATATTGCCTTGTGGGACTTCAAAATACTGTAGTCTCATCTCCTACATGGCTATTCACTGACAAAAACTAGAATAATTTCTTGGAAATGGGAACTCATATTCTAAATATTGCTAATAAATATTTCTTAGCAAGCAAAACCAAACAATAACAAAACCATCTATGTTCAAGACTGTGTATTTACAGGAAATCCTGAGAATAGCAAGGCTACCACAGGTGTTTTCCTGTCACAGGAAGTAGACAGATTAAAGCAGGTGTTGTCCTCCTGTAGCAGGAGCACATTGGAATATGTGGGTCTTTCCTTGTCCGTTTGTGTACTTTTCAGGTTTCCAGGTTGATGCAAGATCTGAGAAACAGACTGAGAACACTACCAACATGAGCACCTGGCAGCTCAGAAAGCAGGCGCTTGAAATCCTAACCCCATGAAGCTGATCTCCAATTTGTTCCCTTTGAAACAAAACAATTAAAGTTTGTTTTGATTAATTAGTGACACGTGTGATTCAACTGTCCCATTACTAGAGTTTAAAGAAAAATGAGCAGCTACTTCCTGACAGACATTTAGTTTATTTTTCGTTAGACTCTTAGCAAGACCCAAAAATTCTCATATCAGGGTTGGGGATTTGGGAAAGTATACCCTGACCAAGAGGTTTCCCAGTAAACAGAGATCCACCTACTAGTATCTGAATAATAGGTAATCATTTAAAAAAAATCTTTAAATTGGCCACGAAGTAGAGGGAAACAACACTGTTTTCAGTAACATTTTGTATACTTTAAGACAATGATCAACTTCTTGACAGGGAAGAATTAGAAAATTAGCATTTTTAGCCTAGAAAGAGTAACTGCCTTGGGAATGCAGTAAACAGAGATTTATTTAGTAACAAACCTCAGAGAAGCAATACTTCTGTTTCTCTTGCCTGTCTCTGTAAAGATCATTTCTGATTTGCCAAACATTGCTTCACTACAAGAAGTAGGCTGCTCCTAATTTCTAACATAGTCACAACAAGTTGGAAAAAATCACACTCGGGTCTTGCTCTGATCAGTCGCTTTGTGGATCTCCAGTGGCCCCACTATCTGGAAATGCTCAGTCTGCTCTTCCTTGGGTGCCAAGGGATCCTCATCTCTCCTTCTCCGCTCTGTACAGCCCCGGGAGCAGCGAGAGGAGTAGTCCCCTTTTCTGCACACTGCGATCTTACATTGCAGGTAGACCACATCATAACTGTCAAGAACACTGAAGGCATTGAACTTGAACTGGGCCACATTCTTCTGTGGAGAGTGGAGGTTGACATAGGTATTGTCTTTGATACACCTGATGGGGGGAAAACATCGAGGCCAAAAAGATTAATTTAAAGCATGATGTGAATTCACTCTGATACAAGTAACCAAGCCTGGCCCCAGATTTCTGAATTCCAAATAGAGCTTTTCCCACTATACGCTCTCTCTCTCTCTTTTTTGTTTTTAAAATAAAGAAACTACTACCACTCCTGTTCCTACTCCTACTGTGGTCTTAACATGATTGTAGTGGAAAACCACTATTCCTATATATAAATAGAAAGGAACTGTAAAGTAAACACAATGAAAATAAAACGAGGTAATTAAATTCTAGCTAGAGCTCTTGTCTTCAGAAGGCCTACTCTAATAAATGGTTTATTATTCGAAGGTAAACTTCAATTATTTAAATATCAATATTGTAGACCATAGCAAACCACTGAAAAAGTTAAAGAAAGACCTATAAACAATATGTAGAAAGGATATAAGGTGGAATCATATTAAAATGCTCAATTAAAACCAGATAAGGCAGCAAAAGTGATAGTGGTGGGAATAATGCAATAAATAGATGGGGGATTTTAATCTAACTATATTAACAATCATTTAAAATACAAATGGTCTAAATATACCAATTTAAGGACACAGGTTAAAAAACAAGATCTAATTATATGTTGTCCACAAGAAATCTGCTTTAACTATAAAGACACAGTTAGTGGTAAAGGGATGGAAAATGATATACCATGCTAATGCCAACCAAAGGCAACTAGAGAAGCTATATTAATTTTAGACAGAAGTACTTTTACAGCCAGGGTAATTACAGGTGACAAAAAGATTACATAACAATAAAAGGATCAATTCTCTAAGATGATCCTTAACCAGGGTAACAAAGGTAAGGATTAATCTTTAATCCAATACAACAATCCTTAATACATATGTACCTAAAATACAGAGCATCAAAATATATGGGGTAAAAGCTAAAGGAAATGCAAAGAGAAATCAATACACTCATGATTATGTTTGGATAGTTCAGTATCCCTCTATCAGTATTATGTTTTATATCTAGATGTTCCCTTAAAGTCTTATGTGCTCAAAGGTGGGGTTTTTCAGATTTGGCTGGATCTAGGGCATGTGATATTGGATTAATGGTATATGGTACTAAATTATTCCACTGATTGGAATTAGTATAGTTCTGGGTGTGGATAATAGGAAGGCCCACCTTGGGTGTGGATGGCACCACCCCAAAGGCTTGTAGCCTGGGGATGGGTAAAAGGAAAAGGGAGGCTTGCTTCACTGCTTGCTGCTTGCTGCCTTCTGCCTGCCAAACCATGAACTGTTTCTCCTCTGGGATGCTCCTCTGCTGCCCTGCCTTGGAGCCAGCTGACTATGAACTGAAACTTCTACAAACTGTGAGGTGATACAAATCTTTCTGTCTTTAACCTGTGGGTGTTGAGTATTTTGTCCCAGTGACAAAAATATTTCTAAAACAATCAGTAATTGACAGGCCCAGAAAACAAACTCCGTAAGCATACAGATAACCTAACAACACTATTAATTCACTAGTTCTAATTGGAATTCATATAACACTCCATCCAATGACAGCAAAATAATATTCTTCTCAAGTTCACATGGAAACCATCAAGATAAAGTCCATTCTGGCCATAAGAGATAATTTAACAAATTAAAAAATAACGACAACAAAAAGAAGTCACACAAAGTATATTCTCAGGTAATAGTGGAATTAAACTAGAAATCAAGAACAGAAATATTTTTGGAAAATTTCCAAATATTTGAAAGGAACCAACATACTTTTGAGTAACCCATGGGTTGGGGAGAGAGAAAATGGTGAAGTGAAGGCTGGTAGTATACTACAACCTTTCCAGGACCTGGAATCCAGACACCTGGAAAACAGAAACTTAGCAAAGAGAAAAGGAAGAAGACTCTGAAACTCAAGAAAGAGCTCGCAGGACAGCTAGAAATCACAAAGAAACTAAAGACAATACAAGGAAAATAATGAAGCAATCTGGAACTTTAACACTGGATCTCAGGGAGCAGGACCTGTCTCCTCAAACACAAGCCCCAAGAAGAAGGCTGAACCCTCAAATATTACACCTAATAGATTGAAAAGGAGTATAAATACCAAACATAAATACAAGGCCACATCACAAGATGGCAGATTCTAACTAAAGAGATCTACACAGTTGGGGTAGACTTTTTCTACCCAAACTGTTTTTCAAACTACAGAAAAAAAAAAACCCCAGAAATATGAGAAAGCAAAAGCAAGACAATAAGATGCCTCTAAATGCCTGCCCTGAGCCCTCAAAAGCTGATCTCACAGACCCTGAAGTAGAGGAAGTTACAGGCAAAGAACTCAAAAACCAAAATGAACAGTCAAAATGTTTAAAGAGCTCAAAGGAGAAACACATAAGCAATTTCATAAAATGTATAATGAGTTTAAAGAGAGTTTTATTAAACATTTAAGGGGTTTTATTAAAAAATTTGATGAGTTTAAAGAAGAAATAAATAATAAACTAATGGAATTAAACAAGGCAATACAAGATGTGAATCAACAGCTTGGGAAACAATTAGAAATTACAAAAAGAAAGCAAGCAGAAATATAAGATATGAAAAATTTGGTAGCAAGCATGGCTGGCAGATTTTACCAAATATGAAGACAGAGTATCAGCAGCTGAAGATAACATGAAGTAGTAGACCATAAACTCAGTGATACCCTAAAAACACAAGACACCATGCAAACTGGATCTAATAGATGCTAGATGACTCAAAACAAAAACAAAAACAAAAACAAAACAACAACAGCAAAAATCCCAACATCAGAATTAGAGGAATAAAGGAAAAATAGAAGACAATTCAAAAGGTATAAAAAATTTACTCACTGAAATCATAGCAGAAAACTTTTCAAGTCCAGGGAAAGAATTCAATAATCAGGCATAAAAGGCATAAAAGAATTCCAAAATGCCACAACTAGAAAACAACTACCCCATGACACAGCATAATCAAAATTTCAGAAATTCAACAAGAAGGAATACTAAAAGCTGTTAGAGAAAAGCAGCAAGTTACTCATAAAGGAAGCCTATCAGAGTTACAGAGGATTTCCAGCACAAACATTAAAGGGTAGAAGAGTTTGGAGTAGTTTTTTAAACCCTGAGGAAAAAAACTGTCAACCTATGCTTCTATATCTGGCAAAATTAGCCTTGAAAATTGATGGAAAAGTAAAGACTTGACAAAGAAATCCTAAAGATACATATGACTCCTAAATCTGCATTTTAGAAAATACTTAAGGGAATTCAAGGCAGAGGCAAGGAGACCACTAGCACCAAAGAGCCCAAAGGAAAGCATATATCTAATTAGGAGAGTAGTTAAACAAAAGGAAACAAAAATAAAAAAGGAATCAGTACTGGAAAAATAATGCAATGAGAAGATTCGGTAAACACCTTGCAATGATAACTCTCTGTGTCAATGGTCTTAACTCCCCAATCAAAAAACACAGATGGGCAGATTTGATTAAAAAAAAAAAACCAAATGCAACCATATATTGCCTGCAGGACAAAAACTTTATCAAAAGGAAGCTCACAGACTAAGGTGAAAGGATGGAAAATGATGCTCAATGCAACTGGCACCAAAAAGCAAAAGGGAGTAACTACCTTATTTTCAGATACAGCAGACTTCAAGCCAAAACTGGTCAGAAGAGAAGAAGATGGGCACTACACACTACTAAAGGGAACAATTCAACAGAAAGAGATAACAATTATAAATATCTATGCACTGAATATTGGCACACCCAACTTCATAAAAAAAATTACAAGACATAAAAGGACAGATAGAAAGGTCAACCAGACAAAAATTAACAAAAGCTATCAGAGTTAAATCACACCATCAAATAAGTTAACTTAACCGATATCTACAGAGTGTTTCATCCAACAATGATAGACTACACATTTTTTTCAGCAGTATATGGAACCTTTTCCAAAATAGACCATATTTCAGGCCATAAGACATGCTAAAATAAATAACAAAAGAATTGAAATAATCCCTGCATACTATTGAATCATTGTGGAATGAAATTAGAAATCAACAGCAAGAGAAACTACAGAATTTGCAAAACCACAATGATTAAACAATACATTGCTGAATAACCAACGGATCACTGAAGAAACCATAAAATAAATTTAAGAATTTCTAGAATTCAATGACAATGGAAGTGCAACATGCCACAATCTGTGGGATACAATGAAAACTGTTCTAAGGGGGGGGGATAGCTCTGGAAGGATACATTAAAAGAACTGAGCAACTTCAAATAAATAAACATAACAATGTATCTCAAGGCCTTAGCAAACTACAGAAATCCAAATCTAAAATTAATAAAAGGAAAGGAATTATAAAGATCAGAGTGGAAATTAATGAAATTGAGACTAAGAAAAAATACAAAGGATCAATTGATCCAAGAGGTGATTCTTTGAAAGGATAAACAAGATTGATAAAGGATTAGCCAATCTTACAAAAAAAAAAAAACAGGAAAGAAAAACATACCAATAATTAGAAATGAAAAAGGTGAAACCTTAACCAACACCAGCAAACTTCAGAGGATTACAAGAAACTACTTCAAAAATGTACATTCCAATAAATTGGAGAACCTATAAGAAATGCAGAAATTCCTAGACACATATGAACTACTGAAATTGAACCAAGAAGATATAACCTTCTGAATAGACCAATAACAGGCAACAAAATAGAGGCAGTAATAAAGTCTTTTACCCCTCACCCCCAAAAGGGACAGAACCTGACGGATTAAGCAGAGAATTCTACTGGAATTTAGGCAAAATCTAATACCAATACTCCCCAAATTCTTCAATAAAATTGAAAGGGATGTTGACATTACCCTGATACCAAAACCAGACAAAGACTTTAAAAAAGAAACTACAGAGCAATCTCCTTAATGACCATAGATGCAAAAGTCCTCACAAGATAATGGCAAACAGAATGCAACAAATCATTAAAAAGATCATACATCATGCCCAAGTTGGCTTCATCCCAGTGAGACAAGAATGGCTTAAGTACAGAAATCAATAGATGTAATACATCACATACACAAGACAATGACAAAAATCACAAGATCAAGCTGGGTGTGGTGGTGCACCCCTGTAATCCCTGCCCTCCGGAGGCTGAGGCAGGAGGATTATTACTACACGCCCAGGATGAGCTGAGCTGCACAGTTCATGGCCAGCCTGAATTATGTACATATCAAGAGTCTATTTTAAGAGCCAAAAAAATTCACTCCCCCAATCACATGGTCATCTCAATAGACATAGAAAAAGCCTTTGACAAAATCCGACATTCCTTCATGATAAAAACCCTGACAATAATAGGTATAGATGGGCCTGGGCTCAAATTGATACAAGCCATTTATGAAAAACCCACTTCCAACCTCACACTTAATGCAGAAAAACTGAAAACTTCTCTAAAATCAGGAACAAGATAAAGTGTCCATTTTCAACCATTTCTGTTCAAGGCAGTACTCAAAACTTTGGCCAAAGCAATCAGGCAAGAGAAAGAAATAAAAGGGATACATATAAGAAAGAAGAAGTCAAACTATCCCTCTTCACAGATGCCACAGTTCTTTACAAAGAAGATCCCAAAACTCCACCCAAAGACTCCTAGAACTAATAAATAAAGTCAGCAAAATAGGAAGATAAAAAAAATCAAAACACAAAAATAATAATGTTTCTGTACACCAACAATGAGCCTGTCAAGAAAGAAATCAGGAAAACAATCTCATTCAAAATAGCTTTAAAAATTAAGAACTCAGGAATTAACCCAAGCAAGGAAGTGAAAGACCCCTATAACAAAAACCATAGTATCCCCCAAAAAAGAGACTGATGCTTCCTGGATGGTATAAATTGAGCAGCTTTTCTCTGCCACACTTTAAAATATTTGGAACTAAGCAAAGATAAACCTCAACTTATCGAATTTTGCAGGATATTGCTAAGGCAGTGGTAAGAGGAATATTTGTAGCATGGAATACATATATTTACGCAAGAAGAAAGGATATAAAAATCAATTTTCTTAAGTTTCAGAAACTAGAGAGAGAAAAATAAATTAAGCCTAAAGCAAGCAGAAAAAGTGTTGTTCAATTCTGACACCAAACTGAACCTTCTGCCTTAATATATTTGAAATCAGGATTGAAGGGAAGAGCTTTCTCACTTTGGGACTCGGCAGTTTAGCGTTACCTCTGCGTACCTTTCGTGTCAGGGCTCGCATCACCTGCGGCCTTTAGAAACAGGCAGCATCGTGCCTCCCAGGGGCTGTGTGCTGTCCTCAGCATGCTCCCACCACACTAAAGCTGCCACAGAGTGAATGTGAGTTTCTGCTGTTTTGGAACTGGTTGCTCATTTGCAAATATTTGGCCTCATTTAGAGTACAAAGAAGGTATAAAGGCAAATAGCTTGCCAAAGTTCTAACTTGGCAAATCATTTGGCTAACCAAAGGAATCAGAAGAGACCTTATACCACAACTGAGAGCTCCGTTTGGGAAATTACATTGGCCCTTCAATGTCAAATGCTCTAAAGAGTTACACTGCAAATGGAGAGTCTACTAATGTCCTTAAATTAGAAAGAAAGGGAGGCATGCGTGCAAAAAGGGAGCAGGGCGGCAGACTCCTGGGCAGCAAAGGCCCTGGCCAGGACTTGAGGAGAATCAAGGGAGGTTGTTCAGGCGGCCTTTAACTGTATCCCTGACTGGGCTCAGAGAGCTGCAAAGGGACCTCGCTCTGTTTCTGGGCACGGTGGAAATCTTACACAACATTCCGATTTAGGACTAACCGGTTCAGAAGACACAAGCTCCCTCAAGGAATGCCATGTGGTTATGTTAGTCAACTGGAGAGGACCTTCTGTTTCCTTACCCTTGCCGGATCAAATCGTATGCGATGGTGGTAAAATCACTAGGATCTGGAGAAGCCACACAGGTATCCACGAACAGCCACACGTTGGGACTGCGACTACTGAGAGTGGCCTGGAGGAATACCTCTTCCCTCTGGCTGTCATAGTAGGACGCCATGTGCCCACCATGACGGGATGCAGATGACTGATGAAATGTAATGGACACATCATAGTTGGCACCCTCTGTCTGAGTGTCATCAGCCTCATGAACGACTTCAACCACAGACGGGCTGTCCACTCTGCAGGTGAACTTCACATGGGGAACCTTGTGCCGCAGAATGACTCTGCCAGGGTGGCCCCGTATGTGGCCCCTGATGGAGTTGGAGTAGCTGAAGGAGCCCTGGTGCTCCTGTGAGGATGAGAGGACAGTTGGTGGTCAGTTCTCCTGGTTCCCTGACAAGTACCTGGCTTCCAGAGGAGAGACCTCTCCTTTCTACTGCTGCCCAACAGCAGCCTGTCCACACGCTGAAGGGCAGGAGCCCCAGGCCAGACCTCCGTGGTGCTTAATGCCATGAAATGATGACATGATGTATGGGGAACATGGAGGAAGCACACCTCATCGCCAGTCTATGGGGCTCTTTCTTCCCTGCCGTGAAAGCCAAGCTGTGCAGCTATTAGCTGGGCGGCAGACCCACGAAGCTGCCTGAAGCTCTGTCACTTGCATTTCTCCACACCTCCCATTGTTTCAGCCACCCCCAGGCCATCCCCACCCCTCGTGGCTCTTGTCTCCTTCTTGCCATTGACTCCAGGCTAGTTCTAACTCCAGCTGAGCTGCAGGCCCCACCCTGCTGACCTCGGCTCCCAATCTTGTTCCTGCAATGCCAACATAACTTTGAGGGGCTGAGGAGGAGCTGGAGACTGACAGGCCAGGGCCGCTACCTCTCCCTGCCTCCTTCCTGTGCCCTGTGTGGACACTCGGAGGCTCAACTTACCCGGAGGCCCTTGTTCAATGAAGCTGCAGCTTTTGTGACTTAGATCCCATGATTTTCTGCCTCACGACCCTCCAAGGACCACCCCATCTGTCAGATTAGACCAGTGTTTTCCCACCTTTTCCCTGTTATGGCCCTCAGACGGAGCTTTGTAGATGTTTCCTTCATACTCCACCTGTCCTTTCTCTAGTCCCCAGTATGAAATCTTAATTCAACAAATTGTGTAGTATGTATACTTGTTCTTTATCTATAAAGAAAGATTTTTTTGTTTTGGCCCCTAAGAATGAGTATGCATATCTCTTCTCCCCCTTGAGGGTAATATTGCAGTCCTTAAGAATCCACAGTTCAGAATGAAAGCCAAACTCCATGGCCATTTGATCCACCCACTTCCAATCTGATCCTGAACTTGCTGGCCCCAAGACTCTTTCTCAGAACCCCCGTCTCAGCTTTCTGCTGCCCCAGGAACCTGCACTAGCCAGCGTCCTGCATGGCACACTCCTCCTGTCCCTTCTCTAGCTACTTCAACTCATCATTTAGTCGCAGCATTTCTAGCTTCCCTTTCACCCTCCAACACCTTCCCATTTTGCTGTCTTCTTTACCCTCTTCACCCTGACTTCTAGTGTATCTCCTGGGGCACAATTCTCTGAGGTAAAAAGGAGAATTTTCAGAGTAAAAAAGATAAGAATGATTATGAGGTACACAATCAAGTAACAGACAAAATGTCAAGTATGGAGTTAGAGGGATTATTTGGTTGGCATCATGTACTCTTTGAATGAATCTGACTCCTGACAGTGTCAAGTGGGCTTCTGGGATGTGTTTAAACAGGGATGTGGAAGAACAGAAGAATAGTATGAGGGTGGTACATTGTTAACTATACCATGGTACGTTGTTAAATATACCATGTTATGGCTTGTGTCTAGATGTCCCCCCAAAGCCTTATGTGGTCACAGGTGGGGCTTTTCAGAGGTGGCCGGATCTAGAGTGTGTGATGATGGGATTAAGGGTGTGTGGTTACTAAATTAGTACACTAATTCGTTCGGCATAGTTCTGTGTGTGGATAATGGGAAGTCTCGTTCTGGGTGTAAGTATTACTCACCCTAAGGGCAAGTAGCCTGGAGAGAATATAGGGGACAGAAAGAGGCTGCTACTGTCACTTGCTGCTTTGCTACTTTCCTCCTTGTAGCCTTCTTGTCTTCTGCCCACAATGAACTGTTTCTCCTCTGTCATGCCACCCTGGCTTGGAACCAGTCAACTATGAACAGAAACCTCTACAAACGGTGAGCTACAATAAACCTTTCCTCCTTTAACTTTGGGTGTTGAGTATTTTGTCTCAGCAGTGAGAAAAGTAACTAAGACATATGGAGACAAAGGGTGTCCTATTTGTATACTTTCCTGTATCTTTGGTAAATTTGTTCCCTCAATTTCATTGCCATTGTTTTGTGAAATAAGCATGTGTTCCAGGAAAATTGAATAGACATTAAATAGACTCAATATCATAAGTGTCCTAGATGTATACTTTCTAGACTGTAGAATGTAGCTACTTGGTTAGAAACATAACAGTCAGACAGACACTCTATCCTCTTCCATCTCTAGCACCAAAGCTTGCACATGTTAGGTGTGCCCTAATGCTCAATCAAGAAACATGTAATGAAAGATATTTTGGAACTAAGAGATTATTGTCCATCCATCCCTCCATCCATCCATCCATCCACCCACCCACCCACACTTCCAATACACATCAGCACTCAACACTTGAGCATATCCCAAGTTCAGTGTGTGTCCTAAATAACTCAGTGGAAGGAAAGTCTCAGACAAATTAATGAGCTGCTCCAGGTCTCACCAAACTCAGAAATGAAATCATGGTTTGTGCTTTTCCTCTGTCCTACACAGTACCCCCCCCCCAAGTCTTGGGGATTGAACCCAAGGCCTTCAAGCTGAACTATATCGCCAGCCCTTTTCAAGTTTTTTTATTTCATGACAGGGTCTTTCTTGATCACGAATTTGCCCAGGCCGGGTTCAAACTTGCCTCAGCCTCCCAAATGTGCTGGACTTACTGGTAAGTGACACAACACCCGGCTACACAGGTTTTTAGTAGGTGGTTGAATTTTCCAAGTCCCTTTCTTTGGCCTCCATTCACTGAAGGTACCACTTTCTTGTCAGCTGCTTACCTGCCGCACAGTGCCACAGTGGCCATAGGGAATGTTGAAGATCAAGTAGCGCCCAGTGACTCGGGGGCGACACAGCTTGTCATTCAGGTGGATGTCCCAGGAGGAATATCCCAGTCTCCGGAGGTAGCCTCGGTCAATGACAGCTTGGAAGAGGTGGGGTAAGCAGGAGAGCTGGGCTGCAGGGAGATTGTCACAAGAAGAACCTGTTGTGCTATGTGTACAGGCCAGTTGAGTGTGTGTTTATTTTCTAAAAGTCCCATGGATTGTCCTCTGGGCTGGGGCTGGCTCAGCTCTCTTCACCCTCTGCCTTCAACTTTCACTGATTTTATTTACATCCCCCTTCTTCAAAAAGGCTTTGAGGTCACACCACACCCATGGGTGTGCTATACACAGCACACATCCCATGGGCCATGAGTCAGAGCCTGTGCAAGGTTTAAAGGACAGCTCACTTCCCATACTGAGAACACCTGAGCCTGCACATGTGTCGGTCTGGGCCTTTGCATGGAGGTAAGTAGAGAATGTGTGGAGACACACAGGGAGGGAGCTTGGGTGCAAAGGACGCTCCTTCCCCAGCCTCCTAAAGCCCAGCACACAGATGGAGACAAGAGCTCTCAGTGGAAACAGCAGCCAATCCCCCTTGAAGCCTGTTCCTTCTTCCCCACTTGGCTGCTCTCTTAGCTCCCCTTTTCTGCAGCCTCAGACCCAGGGAGGGAGGACGACTTTACCCTTGTCCTTGGGCACGACAGAGTCAGCCGGACCTGGCAATGGGAGGCGATAAAAACAAATGTCAACAGTGCTGAAACACCCAAAGAGGACATTATAACTAGCAGTAGATGAAAAACACAGGTGAACGGGCTCACTTGATTTAGCTACTAAAACCGGAGTACCAGGGTGTGAAAATATTCCATACAGAGGAAAGGAGAGCCCCATTTTCCCCAGTGGGGCTGGATTCTGGCATATGTGAAGTAATGCTGAGAATACACACTTCCTCAACTCCAAGATTGGAGCAAAAGAACAGTAAAGGCAGAACTCTGAAGATTATAAACACAGGCACATGTATGAACTCTGGCTGGTGTCTTTTTCCACATATGTGGTATACTTGGGACCTCAGGGTGGAAGAAACTGAGTCTACAGCCCTCAAGGCTCCTCTGGTTCAGAAACAAGACAGGACAGTTTCCTGGGGCAAAGGCTCAGCCCAGGAAGCATGGCCAGATAGATTCATTCCCCCACCCTAGACATCCAGGGCCCCAGGCTATTGGTCCTTTAACACTGTACTACATGGAAGGAAGCTCCCTTGGAGTACAATAAAAGGAAGGAAAATGGATTTTCATTGACAGGGCGTCTTCTGACAGCACCAAGACTGGCTTGGACTGAGAAGACACACCATAAAACAAGGCTCTCAAAGGTTGACTCCAGCAACAGATTCAAACCACTTGGGTCTGCATAATTAATATTTGTCTTCAGGGAACTCTAACAACTTTTCTATTTGGGTCCCAGGTCTAATCGAAACAGGGGTAACCGAGTCCAATCCCCAGCACCACCCCCCACCAAAAAACAGGGGTAACACCAACATAAAGTTTAAAATGAGGGCAACAATTCATTTGATCACCTGTAAAAAAACTAAAAATGGAACAGACAAGGAAGGTGAACTCAGACTTGTTTAAGTCCCAGAATTTTATAACTCTTTGAGATTTGTACAAGTCTATTTGGGAAAATTTAGGACAAGTACAAGGAAGTGCTACTGCATACAGAAGGTGGTCAATCTGTGTAAGAATTTCAAGTTGGATGACAAAAAAATATATTCCAGGAAAGGTATGGGCCAAATATTGGATGCACAGGATGCAAGGGAACCCAGGGCACAGGGTGTCCTTTGGACTTTGGAGGGCTAGGGCAAGATGATGGAGCTCCCCCCCAGGACTGTGCCCTTGAAACCCTCCTCAGAGCTTGAAAAGGGATCTGAACAGGTTGTAGGACAAAGGACAGCAGCAAATTCTATGATCTTAATCATTTCATGACACCGTCACCCATTGCTTTGCTCTCATAATCTTTTAGCGACATTTCAGAACAAACGGTGCAATTAGATAAAACCGATTGATCAGTTGTCAAGCCAGATGATTAAAACGTTTACGATCAGGTGTAGGTAGGCACCACACCTTCGTTACCTCAAGAGCTGGGCCCTAGACCAAGTATAATGATCAGGGGGCCGTGGTGAACGGCGACCTCAGGGATGCTCAGAGGGAGAGGCTTCCTCAGGGCAGGTGGCCCAAGGGTGGCGCCACAGGGACACCGAGGGCCTGGGGCGGCAGCAATACCTGCACAGACCACGCCCGCGTCCTCGTGGTGCTGGCAGTTGTGGCGCGCCCAGCCCGCGTGGCTGCAGTGCCCCAGCGTGTCCTCAGCGCCCCTGCAGCGCACGTCGTCCAGCAGGATGGGCCCCGAGCCCGGCCCGAAGCGGCCACGACCCGGGGCGCCCAGAGCGCGGCCGCAGCCCAGAAGGCGACACACGACGCGGGCGTTCTTGATGTTCCAGTGGTCGTCGCACACGGTGCCCCACTCGCCCTGGTACCGCACCTCTAGCCGGCCCTCGCAGCGGTTCTGCCCGCCCACCAGGCGCAGGGGCGAGTCTGCAGGGCAGGAGACGTCATTAGGAAGCATTAACACTGGGATGAATTCCATTTCTGGTTTTTCTGGATCCTCCCACCCCTGCCGTGTTTCGTGTTCTCTCTCTCCCCCTTTCTCTCTTTCTGTCTCTGCCCCACCATATCTGAAACCCCCAAGGAATGGCCATTTTGGGCAAGCTCAGTTTCTTTGACACCCAAGTACCGAATCTTTAAATAAAACTGGGAGTGGTGGTAGATGCCCATAATCCCAATGCTTTGGAAGGGCACGGCAGAAAGATCACAAGTTCAAATTCCACCTGAGCAATTTAGCAAGACCCTGTTTCAGAAATAATAAAGGAGCTGGGGACATAGCTCAGTGTGAAGGCTCTCAGTTCAACCCCCAGTACAGCATGGGGGTGAGTGAAAGATATATATGCAAAAATCAACCAAAACCCTCCAAATCCTTGAGGTACAATTGTTCTAGATTAAAGCACTGCCCCGACCTACCAAGCAAAATATGTCAAGAGTAGCTACAAGTAAACCTATATTATGTAGCCTGGCTATTTCACCCCTGTGTATCCACTCAAATCCGTGAAAACATATGACCACAGAAAGATTTGTGCATAGCAGATCTCTCCACAATAACCAGATCTGGAAACAAGCCAAGTGCCCATCCACAGAGAAATGAATACATTGCACTACACAGTGGAATATTACCGAGTAATAAAAGGAATACATCTCTGATACACGGAACCGGATAGGTGAATCTCAGAAACAATTTGTTAAGTGAAAAACATCAGATACAAAAGAACACTTCGTGCTGTATTTGATTCCACTTATGTGAGACTCTGGGAAAAAACCTAAACCATGGAGACAGATCAGTGTTTGTCTAGGGAAGGGTGGAGGGAATTTTTTTGGGTGTTGGGTATGCTCCGGATCCTGACTGTGGTAGTTACACAGTTGCACACATCAGACAAAACTCATAGATATGTACAATCATTGTACATAAATGGTACTTCAAAAAATTTGATTTTAAAAGTAAAAATAAGCAAAATTTGTACAGTCATGTTAGGAGGATGCATTCTGAGGAGTGTGTCATTAGGTGATTCTGTTGTTGTAAGATATCATGAATATGCTTTGGATATATTTACACAAAGGAAATTGGCTGTGGTGTCACCCGGCCATACACTGTTACAAGACCACTGCTGTATATGTGGCCAGCTATTGACCAAAACATCATCATCCTACTGACAGACATGTAAAATGACTTGCCTTTATATTAGTTGGTCTGAGGTGGCTTTATCTTTCAGTGTTCTGTTCTGTTTGGCACATGAAAGGGGCTTAGTAATGTTAGTAATGCACAGTAGCATTTATTTCTCTGACTGCCGTATGCTTGGTATAGGGTGGCCACTCTCTCTTGGCCTAATTGGTTGCTACAACATTGAAAGCAAGATAACTGTGCTTGTTTGACTGAACGCAGGGACTGTGAGCATGGCTGAGGGGTAGAATGCATGTAAGCCTGAGGCCCTGGGTCCTGTCTCCCGCCAGGGAGGAAAAGGAGAGCCGGGGAGGGAGGAAGGAGAGGAGGACAGAATATGAACTACAAACATGGGTATCTTCTGAGTGAGGTCCTTTAGGATGAATTTTAGGTTTCCATCTACAGTGTGTGTATCTGCACATATATACTTACAAACTCATAATTATCCCTGTAAGCAATAGGGAATTTAAATAAAACAGAAATATAATCCTAATGGTATTAATAGATATACGATCATTTTAATGATTAACAAAAATTACCAGGTAAAGGGATCATTTCTTCCATTGAAATTGTAACTGTAAATAAAAATAAATAAATAAAAGTTTTAAAAATGCATACCTTCCAACTCATTTATGTTCAAAACCCAAGAGCCAAATATTTTCTCTAATGTCAGACACCAATACTTTTGTTTAAGTTTCAACTTTGGTTTGAATGTAGAAATACTCTCCATTAAACTCCATTTTTCTTAGCATTGAAATGCAACAAATTATGTTAGATACTCTTTATTCTCCAGAAATAAAATGATTAAGTAGTCACAAAGAAGCATTATAAATATAACAAATTTTTTAAAAGAATTAAAAAATCATTAGATTTTGTAGGAAACAGTTTTATAGGGGCTGAAAACAGCATGAAGAAAGTCAAGCTAAATGAGAGGAAAGTTGAAAAAGGAAAGAAAGGGGAAAGGGAAAAAATGGAAAAATGGAAATAAACCTACTGTAAATAGGCAAGGGTGGGAGAGCGAAAGGAAGGGATGGGGTTGTAGGGGGTGACCAAGATACATCATGTACAGGTACAAATTATGATGAATGTGATCATTTTGTATACAATGTACCAATACATGTTCTTGGTGAAAAATAAAGTTCTAACAAAGGGGAAAAAAAATAAATGAGAGGAAAGTCATATCTGAGAGGTATAATTTTATACTAAGATATATGAAGCAAGGTAGGAAAATTAACAATAGATTTTATGACAATAAAGTATAAATTAAGTGTTGATCTAGCAACAGACACATGATCATTACCAGGTGATGGCGTCACTTTCATTGAAATTGGGTCTCCAGCTGAAAAAAAAAAAATTCCTAGTGAAAACAAAGCATGAAATTTGGTTCTATTGAATTTTTTTACACTGTATTTATGAAAACAAGCCTACTTCATAAGAGGCATACATTTATTTTTGTGAATTTACATGTTCAGGAATGAAACAGTTTATAAGAAGTTGGTGTTCTGCGTGGTGGATCAATAACAATTCTCATTTGACCAAGTGCAATGTCCCGCATCATTTATGTATGTAGGCCTTACAATGACTAATCCAGGTATTACCACCATTTTAGAGATGAGGAAATGGAAACTCAGAGGAATCATATAAGATGACCAGGTTGCCCATAATTCAAACTAGTAACGTCCCAAAACATATATTCTTTCTATTTTGCCTTTGAGGAGCATAGGATGTGAGAATTTCATTTACCTTGGACTCAGTGTGGTGAATCAGGGATGAAGAGGAAGAAAACAAGAGAAACAAGTGACTGAATGCTGTTTTTTTTCTCTAGTTTCTTTTAAAACATTTCTTGATATTCTGGCACAGGAACTACCCCATTACTTCTCCTGGTTGTGATCTTCTAGAGATTCTCTGTGATTGCTGGCTTCAGGGATCCTCTTGTGACTTTATTCTCACTCAGACTTTTTTTTTTCCTTTTGTACTCTCATTCTATTTTCTTGTACTCAGTAATGCAGATTTCTTTCAGATTTAAAGGCTACTGCAGCTGAGCTAACAATGGGAGTGAATGGTCACTGCCAACAAGTGACAAGGATCTGGCTAATTCTTGGGAGTTGTCTGATTGGAGTGACCATGGCAAATAATATGGTTTCACGGGCCCACACTTATGCGCAGGTCCACAGTGTCTCCCACTGCTGGGTGTGTGTTGAAATTCCCACAAGGGCAGAGGGAGGTCTCCCTGGTGTCTTGCTCTGGCAACAGCTTAAAATTGGACAGCTTTGTCTCACTGAAACATGCAAGGATCTGAGTGACAGGAACCCCGCCAGGCCATAGAAAGTTTGCTCCAACAAAGTAGAATAGGGTGACCACTCATAGGGTATGCTATCCCCAGTGACTGAGGATGGGTAGTATCCTTAAAATCAAGATGCAGTCTACCACTGGTGGCACCATGTAAAATGTACTTCCTGGTGGCTTTGCCCCCCAGTTTAAACTCTTCTGGGAGCAGCTGCCATTAAGACTTAGATGTAGAGGCCTTAGCCCAACACCCAGCCCATGTATTAAATGCCACTTGCAAGGCTATAACATTATTAGTGGTTGAAACATACTAGTTGAAAAAAAGTAGTTTTGCAAAATTGCATGGCTTTAGATCTTCTTACAGCTGCCCAAGAAGACCCATGTGCCATGTTTCATACAACATGTTGTACTTTTATGCCAGATAATCATGACAATATGACTGCAGCTCTGCAGGAGATAGACGCAGAGCTCCATGCAGTATAACGAATGTTTCAGGACTCCCTGCAGAGTTCGTGGAATTCATGGAAGTCCACTATCCTACCCTGGAGTCCTCCTTTTGTACTGCCTATTCTCCTCTTTTTACTCTCCCGTTTTTTACTGATATCCTTAATTAACCTGTTTCAAAGATTTTTCACCAACAGCATTGCGGCTGTTTCATAGGCAGTTGCTAAAGACCACAGCAATATTGTTGTCCCGTGGTCCAGACAAAACCCCAACCACTGTCACCCCTAATCAGCAGGCAGCAATTGGGGAAGACGTGCCATCTGTTTTCCTTATCTAACCATGCAGTCTGGAACGAAGGAATCCAGCCACCACCGTTCTAGGCTAAACAGGGATCGTGTTAAAACTCTTCCCCCTGCTGTGCTTGTACACCCGCTCAAGATGTATAATCATGGGCTGATAAGGCCCAGTGAGCACAGCTACAACCATAACTCTCATAATTGTTTAGCCTGCTCTTGACAAGCAATTGCAACTCTGTAAACTCTCAAGCCTTGTCCCTGGTGGGTAGCTACAACTCCTTTTTCTTGAACTCTCCACTTTGACAGTTTTGTTTTGGCTTTTTCCTTTCACAGCCCCACTTTATGCCCATGACCCTATAAACGACCTTATAACCTGTACAAGAGTCTCAGTGCCAGGGCAGTCCCTCTCAGGTTCGTTCTGAAATAAACCTGTCCTGCTGAGTTTGTACCTTTGTTTCTTCCTTCTTCTTTCCTAGGAGACATCAATATCGCAGGGACTTGGAGGAATCACACCAATGGATTCATTAGCAAAGCCTGGCGTCTGAAAGGGCTTTGAGTGGGAATTGGGAGATCTGGCTTTGCCTTTCCTAGCTGTGCTACCTTAGGCAAATGTCTTTCTTCTCTGGGCCTCATTTTCCTCCAAGATTAGGGTGGTTGTTCAATTCTTTATTCCTACAGGGAATCCATGATAGCAGTATTGGCTTCAGAGAGGAGCCTGGTAGAAATGTTCAAACTTTTCCCAGAGACAGTGAATCTGCGTTCAGCACATTCTCCAGAAGGCTCACATGCAGGCTAACTTTTGAAAATCTCTGGGCTACTATAGTCTCTTTCAGGCTCTGGATCTGAGACCCTTTTATCCTGTTCTTCCTTGTCCCTAGCATCTACCCTTATTGTGTTCAGTTTTATAACTAGTAATGGGGATGGCTGGAATCCTCTGGAGAATTTTCTGATCTCTCCTTACCTCTCCTTCTTCTCTCCTAACCTCACCTGGGGAAGCAGGAAGTGTTTATTCTGGGTGTGTTAATTCCTGCCAGGCTGGGGTTCTCAGACAGTCACTTACCAGGGACTGCAAAGGAAAATCACATGCCTGGTGAAAAAGGTATTGCGCTTGGGGTGGGGGCTGTATCTAGCAATGGAGAAGAGTATTTTGGGTCGACCAACAGCATGGAGGATAATATAAGAGCAAATGAGTAAATTAACACTGTCAAAACCCAATTCTTTTGTGTATGTATATGTTAGGATGTGCTGATTAGTTTGAAGCATGACCCACAACACAACACACACGGACAAGCAGGTTGGGTATGGGCCCTCAGCCCTGGCACACCCTGGGCAAATCTGACCAAATGGCAGGCAGCAGGTGATCCCTGCTGGGGGGCTTGTCTCTATGTCTATGGCTGAGTGCAGGGCTGTGGAGCTTCCTTTCTGTGCTGTCTGTAAACACCGGGCCTTGTGCCATAGACAGAGTATTTAGTACACGTGTTCATTAGTCAAATAGAGGAAAAGTTGATCATGGTCATGTTTAGCTTCAGAAATATGACAGGCAGAAAACCTTACCAGAGGGAGCATCTACTTCAGCTAGGGTTGGAAATGCATCTGTATATAAACCAAGAGAACAGTTAAAAATGAGTAGAAGGATGCTGGTTGTGTCATTTCATTGAGCTTTATTTTGTGCTCAATTTTACCATCAAATAGGCTCGTTTTCTATACAAATAAGAAGCTCATCTCATTAATTTAAACACCACAAAGACAAAGACTTTTACCTAATGGAAAGATCACTTCTGGCGAGGTCGAAGAAAAATCTATAGATAAAGGAAAAAAGAGACTTAAATATTAGTGGAGGGGACGCCCAGGTTTCTATTTTCTTCTGAGGCTATGCTGAAGACAAAGTTTTTGTGAAACAGTCTAGTTTGATAAGTGGATTCCAGGAAGAGGCACTAAAGGGGACTGCTGAAAGTTCCACCTGGAGAGGAGGTTACAGGGGTTGAGACGGAAGCTGGAAATGAACAAAAATGAGAAGGCAAAATTAGTCATGTCAGAGACACATGTTTTAGAAGATCCAGGAATGTAGGTGGAACCATACATCAGTGTGACCGCCCAGGCTTGTCTTTCTATTCTCCAGACAGGACCGTGGCAGCCCATCTCCAGATCCTCCACTGCTTCCAAGCGATGCCCTCCACTGCTAGGCTAGTCTCCAGGAGAAATTCCCCCATGAGTAAGTGACTGTGTTAGACGGTCAATTGGTCCAGTGTGTATTTTCATGGACTTGACTTGGCTTGATTAGCTGAATGATTTTTTTGACTTGGCCCATTCATTTAGCTGGGCTGCCTAGAATTCATTCACTACCAGGGAATCCAGAGAGGCCTTTATGAGTCAAGCCATTATAAACATATTCAAAAACTCAAGGGGCTGGGAATTTAGCTCAAGTGGCAGAGCGCTTGCCTAGCAAGTGCAAGGCCCTGAGTTCAATCCTCAGCACCCCCCCAAAACCCCTCAAAATAAAAGATTACTAAAGAATCAAAGAATTTGAGTAAGGCATAGACAGTTGTTTAATGCATTCACTTGAAATTAAAATAATTTGTATCAAATCGAGATAGAACCCAAAATAATATTTAAATTACCTGTAGAAGTGGTTATAGCAATATCCAAAAATTCTGGAAATAAGAAATGGTAATTGGTCAAAACTTGCCAAGTGGCAAGCAAGCATTGCTTTATAACTAACTTGTCTTCTCTCTGTCACTGGAGCACCAAAACTTTTTATTTACTCAGTTAACATATCTTGACTGCCCATTCCTTTGTGCCAGGAACTGGGCTGGTGCTGGAGTAAAACAGTCAATAAAGTTACATATGCTTCTTGCCCTCAAAAAGAGGACCATCTCATGGGAAAGACAGATCTTTTGATCAAATGATGACACCAGAAAATGTACAATTGCCATGGTGACAAGTGCTCTGAAGGGGAGATGCATGATGGTATAAGACTCTCCAGCAGGTGATCTGACTTGGTCGGGGAGCTCCCCTCTTTCTTACTGACCTGGTTGGGGAGCTCTCCTCTCTCTTACTGACCTGGTTGGGGAGCTCACCTCTCTCTTACTGTCTTGTATCTGGCACAGGATCCAGCCTGGATGAGGTGCTCTGCTCAAAGATTATGACAGCTCAGCACCACATTGCCCCCCAAGCCTGTCCTTGTCGGGGCCCCAGTGATGTGACAGACCATTGTCTGTCCTACCTATGCAGTGCAAAGGGCAGAGGGCATTACCAGGTGAAGGAGTTACTTCTTCTGATGTGGAAGTTATACCTGAATATGAAACACAAACAGGAATGTTAGTTAATTGATCCGAAAGCTTTCATTCATTTCTGGATTACACCCAATTCTGCTTTCACTGTAGTCTCATTTACCAGTATTTGTTGGAAAAATGTTAGTATGGGCACTAGTTATTTCCGATCTTCCTAAATAAGAGTTAATAATCCAAAATAAAAGCACATGCTCTGTGATATTATAAATCAGATCTTTCCTAAAATGAAACCTGTTTCCTTGTTCTTTTAAAGAAAAGATATTGATCGTATTTTAACCTGCACAATTCAGGTTCATATGGAACAATATCATTGTTGTTTACATTGGGATATAATACAGAGGAACCTCAGAAGACAGTGGGGGTAAACTGGCGTTTTCATTCCATATTGCTGTATTTGGGAAATCCGATGATATTGAATGATTTTTCTGAGCCCTTCTGTGACAGCCAGAGCATCTGCTGGCATTTCCTACCATTGCCGATGTGGCTCTGTGGTCAGTTCCACCCCTCCTAGTCGCCGCACGCCACCTCTAGCCTGTTGTTTCTCCTAACATACACTCAGGAGGGAGCCCGTGTAGCCAACTTTTATGTAATTATGTTTGTTAAAAAGTAAGAGCGACAGGCCCTTCAGATTACCTCCACGTGTGTTCAAGTACTTCACCTGGGCGTGAGCACTGGGGTCTAATCTGGCTGCACAGAGGCCCCCTCTGTCTATTTCCAAGTTCTGATGTATTTACCAAGGGTAAATTATACTGATTCCTAGACAACTCGGAATTAGACAGCTAGGGGTATAATTGTCCTGTCTTGGTGAATCTTAACACAACAACATCCCTGAGATAGGTACTAAGAAGACAAATCAGCAGAAAATTGGTTACCAGTTGCAAGGACCAAATCCGTGACTGAAATCGAGGTAGGATCTGTCAAAAGAAGCAAAAGTTAAAGAAAATTCTAATTAAATAGCATCCTTGTCAACCAAACTCATTGGTAAAGCATTTGAAGAAATGATCCCATTTAAAAATATGCCCAGCACAATTGATTATGCTTTGTTCCTATTTGATTCTTCTATTCTCTGTTTCATTTAGATAAAAGAAATAAATACTGACAGAAGTGGTAAATGGGGCTGTTATCCAAATGCTCTGGGTTCTAGTTTGTTTGTGTAATGGGACATGTGACCTTGGATAAGTTCTTTGCACCCCTGAGCTTTAGCTGCTGCATATGAAAGGCTAGTCCATGGACCAGCAGCATCTGTATCTCAGTCTGTTAAAAATGCAGACTCTTCAGAATGCACTGAAACAAAATCTGCATTTTAAGAAGATCTCCAAGTGAGTTAGGCACACATTAAACTCTGAGAAGCCCCAAGGATGCAAACGGAGATAGCTATAGGCCTCCACACACATGACCTGAGATAGGAGGATGCAGATAACATATGCCCATATAAAAGGGCAGTCCCGTCCTGCTCAGCCCCCGCCAATGGGTGTCCTGAAGAAAGCATGTTACTATTGTTCATCCTCAGATTTTTCAACCAAAGCTGGATATCTTGGGCTGGGGATGTAGCTCAGTGGCAGAGCACTTGCCTAGTATGCAGAAGGCCTTGAGTTTGACCCCCCCAGGACCACACACACACGCATGCACACACACACACATGCAGAGCTGGAAGTCTGGATGATGATGATGATGATGATTTTGCAGAGCTGGGGATCATGCATGGCGCCTCACACATGCTAGGCAAGAGCCATACCACTGTGCCCTTGGAGGTCAGGTTTCTTATA
Source organism: Hystrix cristata (assembly GCA_004026905.1). Taxonomy (NCBI): domain Eukaryota; kingdom Metazoa; phylum Chordata; class Mammalia; order Rodentia; family Hystricidae; genus Hystrix; species Hystrix cristata. The sequence goes on along the minus strand of PVJO010008660.1, from coordinate 35,882 downwards.
TGAAAGCTTTCATCCTTAATATGTTGGCTAAAATAATTTACACATGCACAGGCAAAATTAGGTTGTGTGAATATAGGCTCATTAGTGGATCAAAACTGGCCCATGGGCAGCCCATTTGTAACTTTTAAGCAATCTCTAAGGATTCTTTCAACTCTCAGGACAGTGTTATCATGATGGCACCACATCTACCTTGTCCTTATCTGAGAGAATTTTCACAGATCCAAGCACAAAAAGAAAAATGTTTCACCATCTGACTTCCTTTAGAGGTTATTGTCTGTCAAACCTGGCAGAAGGGGTTTGAGATTTTGAAAATACAGACCGTGGGCCACTTTCATAACTGTTGACAGTTCAGAAAAAACTCAAATTAAGCTGCCTTGAATTGGTATTTCCAACTTACTTAGCCATACAGTGATCAACTCAATGGCCCCAGGATGGTCCCCAAAGTGTCCAGAAAAAGGAAGCTTACAAAAGGACATGAACTGGTTACACATGTGTAGACCCCCCAGTTCCTAGGACAAAGCTCTCAGGCGACTGTTTCCATCCTGTTCTACAGGTTACAAAAACAGGGTTCTGAGAACAAGAGGACTTGCTCATCATCAACAGCTGGTTAAAGCCAGAGCCAGAAGCAAACCTCAGGGTGCCTGGCTCTGAATCCTGCCATATCACATTGTCACTCAAAAGGTTTCAGTGGTCAAAGATGTTTGAGTGAAGTTGAATTACACCAAGTTTTAAAGAGATCTCTTATGTGGAACTTGCCAGAGACTTTGATGTCCTAACAGCCTGAATCACTAAGACAGGGATATGGTGTTCTCCAATTTATGTAACCAGCAAAGCCTTCTTTGAAATTTTCATATTACTGAATTAGTGCGTTGTACTGTGAAACATATTTGGGAGATATGGTAATCTATTGTTCTCTCAAAATGTAAATTATAGTTTTCCCTGAGATGTCTGAAGTCCTGTAACAGTTAAAAAAACAAAAACAAAAACAAGCTCACTGAAGACTGCCATGTGTGGACACTGATGAGAATGTATGAAGCCATGTCACTAAAATTTGATCGTAGAGAGCAGCTGTGGCACCACAGTGAGAGAGACAACTAGACATGCTTCTCTGTGCTCAAAGGTGCACCATCTGTTCAGTTCACTGTTTCAGTCGATGGATACATAAGTTTGACATGAACTTCGCATTTAGTTTCATGCAAGATACAAATGACATCCCTAATCATATAGAGGGCAAGCTATTCATGTCTGATATACAGAAGGCAAGAGAGAAAATATAATTACCAGATGAAATGGTCATTTCTGTGGCTGATGCTGAAATTGTAAAACAAACAGAAACTTAGAAGATGCTTTTTATTTAAAACTTTGATATCCCTGATACATTTAAATTAGATGCAAAATAATTTCTGAAACCTAAAGCTAAAAGTAAGAAAAGTATCTTAGTTGAGAGCGAAATGCAGACAAGAATGTTTGAAGGCAGGAACTGAGAATGTTCCTTGGTTGTAGGAAAAATACCCCAGGATGGATCAGAAAAGCCATTTCACTGATGCAAACAGTAGGAACATTTTCCAGAGTGGCAAAGTATTGGGAAGCTTCCTAATTCTGACTTTCCGTTTCTATCATTGATTTCTCATTTTTAAAAATCAAAGTAGGTTTATAACATGATAATAAGTTGTCTGAACTCTAGAGGAAAATGGTTCCTTGTTATAATAAAACATATTATGATCCCTGATTCAGAATGTATTTTCTTTGGTAATTTATGTCCAGTACTAAATGCTCAGCACCTAGAATTGTGCCTGATACACTGGAAGTGTTCAATAAATAATCTGTCTAATAAATGCACAAATGAATTAAATCCTGCTATTCTATGCCTTATCAACATGCTGGGCCGTGGATATTCTCATTTCATCTGCTTCAATTTTCTATTCTACTTTTTTTAGCTGGAGAAAGAAGAAAACATAAATAATGTGCAAATTGGGCTGAATTAAACAAACGACGACAACAACAACAAAAAAAATCCATCTCAAAACAGACATACCAAAAGGAAGTCATATTACAGTAGATGAGAGGAACTGAGTTTTGTTCATGGAATTCCAAGAGCAACACTATGAAGTCAAATCAAAAGTGTGAAAAAGATAAGGATGAAGACTAGGAAATGCCATTGCCCTAAAGGGTGGTTGGCAGAAGGAATCTGGGAGGTCCCCGAAGACTGCAGTTTGGAGACTGAGGGCCAAGGAGGACTCATGGATGCTGATTCAAGACCAGGGTCAATTAGCACATTAAGAAAGAGGCTTAGAAAGAGAGAGGGGTCCCCTGGAATTAAGGTCAGGGAATGCTGTGGGGTGATTGTGTTAGACATCATTATATAGCCACTGCACGGGTGAGTCTCAGAACTTTGAGAACAGACACTGGGCATCTGTTTGGAGGGCCCAAATGGGACCCAAAGTTCCTCATGTTAATTTCCACATCCCCAGCAAGAGTCATGGCTTTGTCAACCTCAGGAGAAAGCTGGGAGTGAGTACCTGAGCAAATGACCCCAGTGTCCTCATGGTGGCCACATTTGTGGACAGACAAGCCCAGATGGCAGAACTGACCTAGCAAGGTCTCGTTGCCCTGGCACTACACATTGTCCAGGACCATGTTCCCCATACCCCCCCCCAAAGTGGCCATTCCCCAGGGCACTGACGCTTTCTCTGCAGCCCAGCTGCTGGCACACCACATGGACAGCACTGCGGGCCCAGAGATCATTGCACACGGTACTCCACATACCATTGCAGTAGACCTCAACTCGCCCTTCACGCTGGCTCCTCCCATCCACCAACCTGATATTGGGCAAATCTGCAGAATACTCACAGGTTATTGCTGGCATGTGACCAGCAACTATGAATGGGATTTTTCTTTAGTTATTAATATAACATACCCTAAACTCCACAGCCTTAAAAACTCTTGTTCCCTGCTTCTAGGTCTCAGAGAACTAAATAAAACTAGTGTTTATAAACGCAGTGACTAGTTTTTCTGGGCTACTTCTGATCTCCAATATTTTGTTCCATCATTCCCATCTTTTGATTGGAAATATGGTAATTACAAGGTTAAGGATAAATCTATGTTGCGGCTAAGCCATTGAATTGATAGGCAATGGCGTCAGGATTGCATATTTTAAGTTTTCATTATTTCCTTCAGGTCAAGTCTGCCTAGAGGCCCAAATACAAAGTTAAAAGCATTTTATAAGAACCATAAAGTAAACAAGCAGCTGCTGGCTCTGTGTGTAGCCTCTCCTTCCATTTCAGCTCTTGTTTTCTCAGTCCTGGGGGAAGCATGGATGTGGGTGGGCACTGACTACACTGGCTGTAACCTCAGGGAATCCCCCAGAAAGATGTGATAACTAAGAAGCTTGAGAGAAACAATAAGGGGATTACCGATAGTGGAGGCTGCTTCTGCCAAAGCTGGGACAACTTCAACAGCTGAAAGAGAAAAGCCAACACATTCATATCAGTGGAGGTGAACAGCAATAAAACGCCACAAGCAAGTGGGTGTGCAAGTCCTTGTCAGTGCCAGTGTGGTAGTTCAGAGCTTTCTGACACTATGACAGTGTCACAGAGAGATCAGATGGTGTCTTTCCCTTTCCTGGGAGACCCCAACTTACTGATGCTCAGTGGAAGCATCTCTCTGTACCTTACCAGGAAGTGTCACCGATGGTCACCCAGGAGATCTGAGGCTACAAAGTAGCATGATGAACACTGGATGCCATTTTGTTCAGAGTTTTATCCCTAGATGCCATGAAACATTAAATCTTCAGATTGAAAAAAACAAACTGACTGAGAGACTAGAGTAGAAATAACCTCTCCCTCATCGTCATCTTTGGCCCGGTGGGGAACCTCACCTCTGCCAGGTCTGAGGAGGTTATGGCGGCACTGAGGTGCAGCAAGATCCTGCAGCGGAGCAGGAGTCACAGATGTCTACTGCATACAATCAGTTAGTAACACAAGGTAACAAAACAGGGATTACATTTTAATTTAGGTTTTGGAATGATCCTGATTTAGGCAATCAGCAATCAAGAGTATTCAGACAGTGTAGCTTTCTTGGAGAAATCTCTCTGAGAGGAACTTCTGAGTTTAACACACACAGAAAAACCATTTCCAAAAGTGACAACTGCCCCAGAGCAGGACACAACTTCCTGATTCCGGACATGCATGTGCTTACAGGATCTCTTTCCTTCTTAGGGGCAGGGGGCCCTCTTCTCCCCAAACCGGGAAGACAAACGTCTAAGCAGTTCCCAGGATGTGGGATTTAGAGTGCCAAGTGCAGGACAGTTCCGGGCAAAGCAAGACAAAGGCATTTGCCCACCTGGGACCCCACAGCACTCAAAGTGGATCTCCCGGGTTGGGGAGGGACCCAGGCGTGGCAGAGTTCATCACCTGAGCAGATGGCCCCTGCATCCTCGTGGTGCCCACAGTTGTGCACTGACAGGCCAAGGTGGAGGCACTTTCCCAGGTTGGTCTCTTCACCTGTACACCGCACATCATCTAGGAAGATGGGCCCGGAGCCATCGCCAAACAGGCTGCCCCTGGGGGCTGCCAGGGCTGTCCCACAGCCCAACTGCCGGCACACGACCTGGGCGGCGGGCAGGTCCCAGAAGTCATCACACACAGACCCCCAGGTGCCGTTGTGGTGGAGCTCTACGCGGCCCTCACACCGGCTCCTGCCGTCAGCCAGCCGCACCAGGGGCAGATCTGCGGGAGCCAAGAGCTGCGTTGGTGTGAGAAGCCTCCTTCAAAGCGAAGTGAGCAGTGAAGCAAGCTGGAGAATTCCACCCTGGCGGGCAGCCTGCTGGTGAGGCAGCACATCCCTATCTAGACAGGGGATGCTAACGTTGGAGCCTTATAAGCAGAGGAACATCTATGACCTCTTTCTGTATGTGAAATTTAACGTGGATTCTATAATGCCTCTCTTCACTGGACGGTTTCATTATGGGAATGCAGCCCCACGCTAACTTGCAGAAAACACTTAAAAATAACATTCTTACACCCTCTTTGAGGTGTCATTTTTCATGTCATTTTTCTAAAAATTCAAAATAATGCAGCCCAATGCTTGGAGTTCAGACTGCATTTCTAAACTAGGTCTCTCAAAGAATGTGATGAGATTCTTGGAACAAATTTAGTTTTGCTTGTCTTGAACTTAGAAAAAGCATGAAGTATTTCTTGGGAGATGGTGTAGGTGGTTGGGGGTTAGAAAGTCCAGCAGAGATCGATAGAGTATATCTGCTGCAAAAGTAAGGACTTGACCGAGTACATTTTTGGACTCTTTGAATCGAAGCAGATAAAGTTGCTTCTCAGGGTCTGAGCCCCTAAGATCGGGGCTGGTTCATGGAATTCCTTTTTGAAGGTGCTGCAAGACACGATGCTGGGCTTGGCTATGGTACTGGCCTCTGGATGCTGTGACCAAGGTGGTTGGGGGGATGCCCCTGTGCTTGAAGAGATTCTTGCACTAGAAGAACTCACATTATGACCCCCTGGCCTCAAATGAGCACAGCTACTTTCCCATACAGCACCAGGGCTGCAGAGATAACTTTGCTCCATTTCTGTTGTTTGCAATGGCCAGACTCCAGCCCCAGAAAAACAGTCACAAAATGTACGAATGGAAAAAGTACCTATTGGATGGAAAACATCTGGACGCTCCCCAGGAATTGAAGAAACTATATACATAAAAAAGAAAAATAGCCACCATAAGTACATTCTAAGCAAACACAGTGAAATTTCATATTCTTTTAAAATACCATCTAAATTATATAGGTGAGTTTGCCCACAAACAACCTCATCCAATCTCTATCAAACAGTTACATTTAAAACATGAAGGTAGCTCATGAATATGCATACATTACTCTGATTAAAAGGAAGACAGATTTTTGCAGTTGGGAGGGGAACCAAATAAAGGAGGTAGGGGGAAGGAGGACAGAAAAAGGGGAAGTAAAAAGAATTAAAATACATTATACACATGTATCAACTCTTATGATGAATGTAATCATTACGTACTGAAAACATATACTAATAAAAATTTAAAAATTAAATACCTTCTATTATACTCTAAAATAAAATTCATGTTGGGCTTGTGAACCTATGGCCCTATAGACAGGGCCATCTGGTCGTCACCACAGAGTTCAGCAGCGGCATAATGGGTCCCAGGTAGGGGTGCAGGTAGAGAAGCAGCTCCTGGCGCTGGCCCTCCTGCCCCACGTGCACCTCCCCCCTTGGCCTGCCACAGGCTCTGTTTCCCAAACTACATTTTTTGGGTCAAGAGCTGGTATCTTAAAGTCTTGCTGATATTTAGCTCTTAGGTAGAAGGGATGACAGACCCACCTGTTAATACCCAGAGCTGGATGAACAGCAGGACCTGACAGAATGGGAAACAGCCCCGCGACCTCACCTTCCAGAAAGTCTGGAGCTTGGGGCATTGTCAAGGAAAGTTAAAGCTTGGAAGGAAGACCCAGTGTAGGACCCCTGCACTACACAACTAGTCACTAGCTGGCACGTAAAATGGATGTGAACTCACAGCTAGCTGGATGTCCAGAACTTGCAGACTCTGCAGAGATAAAGAAAATAGGAGGGTGATATAAACTGGATTGGTGGGTGACTTAAAGGTCACTGTCTCTGTTTAAATGTGGCTCAAGGAAGCAGGGTGTAAACAATTCATTTTAAGCATTCCCATCTTGTGTGGGTTGTCTCACTTGGCTAAAACCTCTGAGGCAGTGATTGTGACAGAATTTACCTTAGCTACTAAGATAATGACAACAACCAAGTAGCAATAGTTTTGTATATTTATGCGTTGTCTGGTGGATTCATGGGTGGAGCCTGGGTTCCTATTTGGAGTCAGCAGGATACTCTGAGTCTTCTTAGGTCCCAGCTTCAAAACCAGCTCTCACAAGCTGCTTGTTAAGATTTTGATATGAAGTGTCTCCCAACGATCCATGCATTGAAAGTCTGGTCCCCAGTGCAGTAATGTTTAGAGGTGACTGGATCATAAGGACTCTAAACTTATCAGTGAATTAATCTATTTGATAGATTCATAGCTGAGTGAATTATTGACAAGTGATGGAAACTGTAGGAGATGGGGCCTAATTGGAGAAAGCAGGTCTTCGGGGAAATGCACTTAGAGACATCTTGCCCCCTGGCTCCTTCCTCTCACTCACTGTCTCTGCTTCCTGCTTGTCTTGAAGTGAGTAGCTTTCCTCCTCCACAATGATGTTTCTGCCCCATCACAGGCCAGCAGCAATAGGGCCAGTTGACCATGGACTAAAACCTCTAAAACTCTGAGCCAAAACAAATGTTTCCTCCTTTAAGTGGTTATTCTGAGGTATTTTGTCACAGCAACGGAAAGCTGACTAACATACCATTCTTGCATTTCAGAGCCTGTTCTTCTTGTTACTACTGTCTAATCTCAGATTTTCTAGGTGAACCCAGACATTCACAGCCCTTCTTCTAGTAGCAGCCATTTGTAAGGCCAGCCTGAGTCTGTGGAGGAGGGTGGAAATGGATGGTATGTACAGCAGGGATACTTCTTCCCACAACAATCCTGGGATATTTCTGAGCACAAACTCTGCAAAGGGAAGAAGGCAACTGAAGAGAGAAGAAAGAATTACCTGTTGATGTGGGCATCTCCATTGGCTTCGCAAAAGATGCTGAGAATGGACAGAAAGCAAAAGAAAAAATTATACTGTTTAGTTAAGTGTTAAATGAGGTTAACCCTCAGTTATCACATTTAACTCTTAGTCTTTTGTAGTATCAAGGACTCTCCTCATTTTGGATCATTTACAGATAGTTTCTGATTCTAGATTGGATTCCTTTTTCAAGTCCTTTCTCCTTAGGGTGCATTCTTTTCATCTCCCAACTGGTGCATGATCAGTAAATATAAGCCAACTCATACAAGCTGAAGAAAACCAAAGGTTGGTGGTTAATAGATTTTTCTCTCTTCTTAAAGATATACATTTTAAAATCAAAACAGCACCCTTTAGAAATGCCTGCCATGCAGAATAACCTACCCTGGTGCTTCTTCTGAGAGATTGGGGTCACTTCTTTCTCTCAGCTCTCCTTTGCATGTTTCACTTTTCTCTTAACGACCTGCCATGCAAGAACTGCTGGCACACAATGTCTCATTTGGGGAAGAAACTGAACCCCATCTGGGCCCAAAGAATGGCCTTGAGTTACCGTGGGTAGAAAGAGGTATATAGATATAAGTCCCTGGAGGGTTCAGGCCTTGAATGAGGTCAGAAGACTATGTCTTAGTAGCATGCCCCACTGTGTAGCAAGCATTCCCTCAGCCATTCTGCACAGAGAAAGCCAACGAGTCTCCCTCCTCCTCAGCCTCATCCAGGAGGGTGGAAACTGAGATATTATGCAGTTTGAGGACTTGCTAGAGAACTCTCAGTTGGTAAAAGATGAAGACATGGCAGCATAACCCTCCTGCCCAGGGTGACTTTGCCAAGGCAAGTTAAAGCTGATCAATTAAGAACCAAAATTACCTGAAGTTGGATAACTCACAGCAGCTGACAGTGCTGGGTAAGGCGGAGAGTCTGTGGAGGACATAGGAAGTGTGGGTGGGTAGTCTCCTTCATTCTTCTTAAACTGCAGAGGTAGGTTTGCTTATTTGAAACAGAAAGACATGCTGTCTCATTTGGGGAGAAACTGCACCCCCATCTGGGCATCTGAGAATGGCTTTGAGTTACTATGGTTAGGACCACTGCTGTCTGATCACTGGGCCTGTTTCTGTCCTGCTGCTAGGCACTGTAATGTCATTTTCTCCTCTGTCAGCCAACTGACTACAGTAATGGTTGCCTTGTGTGGAGAATCTATCTAGCCAGTAGGGTTGGTTCTGTAATTCTTTCTGGGGGTATGTGTGTAGGTCTCACCTCCCAGAATAAATGTCTATTTGTAAAGAATAGAACCACATTATCTTACGGACACACGCGCGTGACCTCAGGGAAGGTATGGAAAGGCCCTGGGTGGGCTGTGGAGCTGGGCCAGGTGCGCCAGGTAGTGATGAAACAGAACTTGGAGTTGCTGCTCAGCGGCCTTGTGGGTGCCTCTGATCTACCCCTGACAGCAGGGCCCTGTTTTCCAAACCTCCTGGCCCTTTAAGCCCTGGCCCTGACCTGTGATGTCATATTTGGTTTGGGGCTTCAGCTTCTGCTTCACTCAGGACACCAATTCTGTCCCTTGACTTCTCTCTTAGAACCTTCCTAGTACCTCCACCTTCTTTGTGCCTTTATCCTATCCTGTCCAGCTGATAAGCCTTTTTGCCTCTTCCCAAAAAGATGTAGAGATAGGTAAGGATTTTTGATGCCAACTGTGAATTTACTTGCAGAAACTCATTTGGGGTAAACCAGAGGAATAAGAGCCCTGGCCTGCGACCTGGGCTGAGACCGGGGCTCCCAGGTGCTGGGAAAGATCTTCATGTTACCTACAAAACCAGGCTTTGAACCAAAGAGATGATTCCAAAATGTGTGACTCATCACTGGTGGGACTGAGGTAACGTGAGGTGGTGCATCTTCTATTTTAAGACTTGCATATTTATTGTATTACATTTGAAATTCACATTTAGTTCTATTCTTCATAAGGGTATTTTCAAATAGGCATGGGCACGAATCAATTAGATTAGAAAATTCACTGCTTACTTTTTAAACATTTTAAGCATGGTTGTATTTCTTTATGTATTGTCTATTGGTGGCGGGTGGCCCTGGCTCTCTGTTTGGAATGGTAAAGTTATCAAGTTTCCTTCCAAAAGGAATTTACATAAGTAAAGCAGAAGAGTCAGTTTAAAGGAAAGTATTATGATGACAACAGTGTGGGTAATAGATGGGCATACAGGGGGTTGAAAGGTTGACGTATGGGAAACAGTGGCCTGGGGACTGTCCAGAATCCCCTGCTTCTTTGTGAGCAGTTGGGCAGGAGGCTCCTGCAGCCAGAATGCCACTAGTCCACCTTGGGCTCAGAACGAAGGCCCACCTGAACAGATGGCGCTGGCATCCTCATGGTGGCCACAGTTGTGGGTGAACCAGCCACCATGCAGGCACTGCCACAGCCTGGCTTCTGTTCCTACGCACTCCATGTCATCCAGGGCGATGGGGCCCACTCCTCTGTTGAAATGCGCCCGTCCAAGGGCTGCCACAGCCCTGCCACAGCCCAGCTGCCTGCATACCACCTGGGCATCACGGAGGTCCCAGCCGTCATCACACACTGTGCCCCAGGTGCCATTGTAATGCAGCTCCACACGGCCCTCACACTGGTGGCTGCCGTTGGCCAGCCTGAGGGCCACATCTGGGGAAGACAGACATGCTCTGTCACCACTCTGGGGGCCACCCCTTTGCCACGGTGCTAGACACAAATAGGGATTTCCTGAGTCTATTCACTTTTGAGGGCTCTACCCTCCTGCGTGGGGAGGGAACCTGTGGCTCCACGCTGGTCGCAAAAGCACTTTGGGTTTGCTCTATTACAGCAATGTGATCGGAAGCAGGGGTGTTTTTAAAAGTTTGTTTCCCATATTAGATTCACTGTCTACTTCATGCAGGTCAAAGAGGATCCCTGCAAACCTTGTATAAAGTGACAGTCATCCAGTATTCCAACACTATTGCTGTTCTTAATGTGGAACAGCTTTTTTTTTCACATGGTTTTGAGTGAAACAGGCTCCAAGACAGGGTGAACCAGTATCCTTTCTCAGCACTGTGTGCTGTGCCTCTAGCATGAGAACCTATATGAGGATATAGTGTTCCAGGGAAGTGCCGGTGTCAACCAGTCTCCCAGGTCAGATCTTGGGGGTGTGGGAAGCTGCTTTCAGGTCAACAGTGCCCAGTACACTGAGCCATCCAGCTTTACCATCGTTGCCAAGTAGTAATGAAGGACCTACCTGTGTCATTCTCATCTTGCACCAGGGACTCATAAGATGCATAGAAACCAATGTTGGTGATGATTGCATCACTATGGAACACCACAGTCATTCGGTTTGATGAGGAAGTAAATATTGGGGTTGCCCTGGAACAGAACCTCCCCAATGAAAAAGCTTCATTTTGAGGGCCATCAAAAATTTCCACGAAGTCATATGGGCAGCCATAGAAATTTTCCAATCTGTGAAGTGAAATAGTATCATTCAAACTTCGCCTACTAGAGCTACCTGCCCAGTCAGTGCTGGCCCACATTGCCTCAGAAAGGACTGGGAAAGCTACAGGAAGCCTGTATCTTTTCCAATAGGTTGGAAGAAGGGATAACTCTCCTGACACTGGCAAAATGTACACCCCTGTTTCTAAATATGTTTTCATTTTTAAAGTCTTTTACAGTTTTGAATATGTGTTACATGCACAGGGGATAGAATTTAAGTGGTATTGACAGTATTTGGTGAAAAGTTAAAAAAAAAGTTTTCTTGCCCCTGACTTGTTTCCCCTCACTTTGCTCTCCTTGTAGAAGCAGATCTGATGAACAGTCTCTTTTTATTTCATTCCAGAGAGAGTCTACGCAAAAATGGCAGCAGACTTCACTACTGTCCATGGCTTTCCTGTAACTTACTCCATAGCGGCACGTACTGTGTGTGTGACAGCAATATGTGGATGCAAGAGACTCTATTTAACTGACCCCATCCTGGTGGGTAAGTTGATTGTTTCTACTCTATTGCTACCCCATGATGGTTGCCATAATGACCCTTAGTGCGCATGAGGCTTTATCCATAGACCAAATTCCTGGACTGGAATTTCTGGGTTAAAAATCTGTGCACTTAAATTTTTGATCAATATTGCAATGCGCCATCAGGACTAACTCACACTTGAGAATTAAACATGGAAGTCTTTTGGGAAGGATAGAGGAAGGGAAACAGTAAAACTGGTGAGCATAACTGATTGAAGACAATAATACAAATGAGGAATATTTACTCACTTGATCACTTCAAACCTAAGTTGGACACGAGCCCTGACGTCCACTTGTATGTCCCAGGCACATACCACATTTATGGGGTACTTTTTAGGATACCAAGGACTGGAGAAAGTGCCTGAATTGTTTGTGAGCAAACCGCCACAGTGAAAATCTTCATCTGCAAGAAACAGTGAAGAAACCTCATCAGAAAGGGGCACTGACATCTCTTAGTGTTCTTAATGTGATCAAGAAGGGGTATCATGAGAATAGAATTAAGGAAAACATGTTCTAGGGCTGCTTTTGCTGACCACTAAAAAAGTTAGCTTTAGAGTCCTCTAAACTCCAAATAACATTTTCTTGGGCAGATAAAGAGTATTCCGTATTTTTGTGAAGAGAAAGTGAACACACAGCAGAAAAGGCTCTATGAATCCATGTGCACAGATAGGTGTACACATACAAAGACAACGAAAGAAAGAAAAAAGTGCAAAGACAATACAAGCCACAGTATCTTTCTTTAGTAGGGCATGTTATAAAATACCTATATAGAAGATCCTTTGTTAAAATAATTAATTAGGAAGTCATTAAACTGATTCAGCACTCTGGGATCTTAATAAATAAGCAAATGGAAACTCAACTCAGTGTAAATGGCCTCAGTCAGAAAATGCTGACTTCTAACCAGGGACGTTCCACTGAAATGATCCAAAGAAGGCCACTGCACCATATTCATCAACCAACTCTTCTTCTCCTCCTCCTTCCTCCTCTTCCCCTCCACCTCCTTCTTCTCCTTCTTCTTCACCTTCTCCTCCTTCTCCTTCTCCTCCTTCTTCTCCTTCTTCTCCTTCTCTTTCTCCTCCTTCTTCTTGACTTGCCTCTGAGTTCACCCTACCAAAGCCTTCCCCTCTGCCACTCAGTGGAGTGCAAACCACTGCAGTCTGGAGCTGCTCAGTTCACAACTTCTACTTGCTCAAACATGTTTCTTTAAAATTTTAACAATTATATACAAATTCTAGCTGAAATTAAGACCAAGGTTGCTTAAAGCATTCGATTGTGGCTGAAATGTTGGATATGGTTGGCACTGGTCAGAGGTCCTCCCTGTAGCAGTGTCTCATATGCAAAGGGAAGAAAAGACATCCATCTAGTTACTGGGAGAGCTAAGATGAAAAATGACGCGCATGCAAAACTACATAAAGGGCTTACATAAAGTGAAGTACCTGCGAGTGAACTGTCATCAGTGAAGTCTGAAAATACACACAAAAAAATAATATCATGAAAAAGGCCCTCTACCAGAATACTCCTTGAAAATACTCAAAAACATTGGCCCTCAAAAATCTCTAATTTCTCTGTGCTCAATGGAAAGAGATGATTCTGGCTCCTCAAGAGTCAGGATACTTGCACACCAGGTGTGTACACGGGTGTCCCTCCACTTGGCTCACTGAGGGCTGACCTGGGATTTATATTTCCTTGTCCTTTGCAGCATCTCAGAGCGTGACTTTTGTTGCAAGCAGATAGCCTTCTCCACAGATAACACTGACCCAGGGAGTCTCCGAAGCTGAGAGATTGAACCTCCCTCCTTCCTACCTCTATCCCCACCCTCTGCTGCCTCTTAGCTCACTGTGCTGTCAACCCCAGTGTGCTGCACTGCCCTTGTTCATTAACAACAGAGAGTTTAATTGGACTATGCCCCAACTTCAGACTTGAACAGTAGCCAGAAATCATATACATCAGGGACCTGGCAACTGATTGAACTGCATGGGAAAACAGTACCTTTTGGTCCTTCATTTTTATTGCCGTCAATACCTATTCAAAGTCAGAATGAGAGAGGGACTGAGTTAATTCATAAGACAAATCAGGTACTCTGTTCAAGATCAAACATATTCTAATCTGAGCAGCTGGAAACTAGTATCACAACTCGTCAAACTTGGCTGAAAGATTGGTGCCCCCTGAGTGAAGGAGGACACTTTGTTCTCGGTGGCTCGAGTGGAACATGGTGTGTATTTACTTTTGGTCAGTCACTAGGCTGACCAAGGTTTTGTAACAGGGTTGAGCTGAGTCTTTAACACAGGACCCTAGTGAAGCAATACTTAGAGAGTACAGACCTGTGTGTGATCTTGGATGTGCCTCTGCTGCCTTAGCAGTGAAGGGTAGAAGCTAATAGTCTCCAGTTTATTAGAAGTTGTGAATATTAAATGAGAATACTAGTGCACCAGTTGTAGCATGCAGTTTGACATGCATCATGCACTTGTTGGGCACCAGCTGCTACTCCCATTCAGGAAGGTGGATTGCCACTAATACCCTGGCACATCATTCCGGGATGTTATGGTCTGTGCCTAGATGTTCCCCCACAGCCTCATGTGGATATAGGTGGGGCTTTTTCAGAGGTGGCTGGATCTAGAGTGTGTGGTTACTAAATTAGTCCACTGATTGGTTTGGCATAGTTCTGCTGGGATCAAGGATGTGATGCTAGGATTAAGGGTGGGAGTGCTACTCACCCAAAGCCCAGGTAGCCTGGATAAGATATAAGGGACAGAAAGAGGTTTATGTATCCCCTTGCTTGCATCCCTTGCTTACCTTGCAGCCTTCTTCCTGTCTGCCATGCTACCCTGCCTCGGACAAAGTTGATTGTGGACTGAAACCTCTACAAACTGTGAGCTGAATAAACCTTTCTTCTCCTAATTTTAGGGGTCGGGTATTTTGTCTCAGCAATGAGAGAAAAGTAACTAAGACACAGGAATAGGGTGTCTGTTGATATTAGCACTCTATTTAATCACTGCGACTTTCCAGGCAGGACCTTGAACATTTTACAATCTAAAAGAAAGAAAACTAACACTTAAACAACTTGACTTAAAAAGCTGACTCAAAGCCCGGAGTTTGTTGCTGATTAGTTGCCTGCTGGCATTGACATCTTCCTTCCCAGGAGCTACTGATGGGTGGGCCTCTCTCTGCCCAAAGTGTGCTGTGTGCCCGAGGATGCTTACCTGAGCAGATGGCACTGGCGTCCTCATGGTGCCCGCAGTTGTGGGAGAACCAACCGTTGTGTGTGCACTGCCACAACTTAGCCTCATTCCCTGTACACTGCATGTCATCCAACATGATGTGACCAGTGCCTCCATCAAAGTAGCTGTGAACTGGGGCTGATAGGGGCTCGCCACAGCCAAGCTGCTGGCACACCACTCTGGCATCTGTCAGGTCCCAGTCGTCATCACACACGGTGCCCCAGGTGCCATCGTAGGATACCTCCACCCGGCCCTCACACCTGTGGCTGCCATTCGCCAGTCGCAGGGTCATGCCTGGGAGACAGGAAAATGGGACCTTCTGAGGTTTGGAGTTTTCTCTAATCTCTAAGAACCTCTCAAGGTAGAAAATGTTCTCCAGTCTTTGGGCACGTTTCCTTTCTAGACTCTTGGACCGTGGGTAGGGTGGCTCTGTGTCCTGACTCATGACTGTTGAAGATCAGTCAATACCTGTTCAGTATTTCTGAGTCTCTCTTAAACTCTCAGATGTAACTCAACTGGAGGGTACCTTGTATGGTGACCCTAAGCATAAGCCACTCAGAGCTCTGAGCTATTCCTTCTATTATGCTATAAACCCTCCGAGGTCCATCAGTGTTCTGGATGGTTCTGTATTCAATTCGGCTGCAAGCAGGTGGGCTAGTTTGAGATAGTTTTGTTCCAGAACAATTTTTCCTATTGTATTTTCCCTTCATTTGGATGAAGATACTCTCACTTGGTCCCCGCACAGCCAGTGCAAGATAGAAGACCTTAGCCCCTACTTCTTTAGGATGCTTTTGGAGGACAGTGACAGTGGTGGCAGAGCAGGGTGAGGATAGGGACTGGAGGCTGCAGTGCTGTTAATGTGGATGTCAGCAGTGAAGCAGACTTGCGTGGTCAGATTTAGAGACTCTCTTGAGGAGAAGGACACAGATTAGATACCAGGGCAGGTGTCAGGATACCCACCACTCTCCCTTTCATCTTGCTGCACGGTGTTGTACAGGGCGTAAAACCCTGTGTTGGTGACCATGGCATCGCTTCTGAATACTGCAGTCATGACATTCGAAGAGGAGAGGAATGTGAGCTTTGTCCCAGCACAAAACCTGCCCATGGAGAGTGAGGCAACTTGCCGTCCATCAAACACTTCCACAAAGTCGTAAGGGCAACCGTAGATGTCCTCTAGTCTGAGGAGACGAAGGCACCATTAACATCCCCAAAGAAATCCATGCAGTCATCCCTGCCACCTCCTTCCAACTGCACCTTCCTCTAATCACTAGATTTTTCTAGAAGTCAACTAGGCCCTCCAGTCCTTCCTTTCTGGGGCCGCCTCCGTCTGTCAGACGCCCATCTCTCAACTGGTCCACTTCACGACTTCAGCCTGGTGTCCTTGCTTTCAGTCTTTCCCACCCTCTTCCTCTCCACCTTGAGTGTCCCTGACTCCAATCCAAATCTCTCTCCCCCTGGGGTGATGGTAAGTGTCCAACAGGTTCTCATTGAGTAAAAAGCTTAAGAAAACCCTGAAAAGGGAGAAATAATGAGAGCTATAAAAAGCTCCAGGGCCCGTTGGATAGAGTGACCGATGTCCCAACCTGCTGTTTTCAAACCAACTGTTTTCATGAAGCATTTTATCCAACTGGATGGTCAGAGAGGCCGTCCTGGCATTCTTCCTTCTACAGTTTTCCTTTCCCTTTGTTTTCTAGCTTATCACAACAAATATATATTGCTTTTCTTCCTATCATTTATCAATTCATTACAACCTGAAACTGTCCACTGAATTATTGATTTACTTGGGTACTATTTGTCTTTCAGAATGTGAACTTGGGAGGATAGTGGTATTGTCCATTTTGTTTGGTACTAGAAGCCCGTCCCTAGACCAGGGCACACAAGCTCAATAAATAAACGTCGAAAGCATTTCAACATTTATCTAGCATTCTACAAAAGTGAAATATGCGCATTTGCATCTGACAACAGCAAGCAGACTTCAGTGCCTACATTTCACAGTTTTCACTGCACGATATACACAGAATCAATGGGCATAATTACATTTGCGTATACATTAAATATGGAATTTGAAAATCTACTATTGTAGAACACATTTATTCCAGTGAATCAAAAGCCAAATATCTAAAATTGATCCATTTAAAGATTTTAAGAAGTCATGATAAAATTCGTGTGAAAATTGCTAACAGGGTGGCAGTAACAGGTGTGAAGTTAAAATGGAGACTAGGAATCCCTGAGCAGAGAAGCCTAGCAGGCCTCATAAGCGACTTCAACCTTGCTTGATTGGCAAATACTATAAGCAAAACTTAACTTGAGCTATTTATTTTAAATGCCTGGATTAAAGGAAGAGAACATAAGCCAAACTATAAACAGTCAACAAACTTATAATTACATAACTAGAGGCTTTCCAATGGGACAAACCAAATGCAGCAACTGTGTGATTTTAACCAAGCAAATCTCTTCTTTGTCTTATTTCTGCATCCTACAGAACCTTTCTCCTCATAGGCCCTTAATGGAGCTCTTAAACGATTTCTAGTGGTAACTGCCCAATTCATGAATCCTTGTTTGCCATGTAAATTCCTTAAAATTTTTGTGCCTCAGTTTATCCTTTTAAACATGAGTGACACCTATATCTGATAAATTATTTAATCAGAAAGCAGGATAGCTTTAGCAAGAATGAAATGGAATAATTTAAATGTGGATATAATTTTTACAGGTCAAGTGTGAAGCAAACTTCTATAGGAGCTGAAATAGAAAAAAATAAAGCAAGCTTTAAGTAAATCAGGGTTTCTTAATCTCGACACTACCAACACTGGTGCTGGATAATTCTTTGCTGGGGAGTGGGGAATAGAGAGCTGCTTTGAGCATTGTAGGACACTTAGCAGCATCCCTGGCCTCCGTCCACTAGATGACAGTGGCTCCCCTAATTGTGTCTATCAAAAATGTCTCCATTTTTGACTGGGGATTTAGCTTAGTGATTAGAGTGCTTGCCTAGCAAGCACAAGGCCCTGAGTTTGATCCCCAGCACCAAGGAAAAAAAAAAGTCTCCATGAAGCAGGAGCATGGCTGCTAGTTCAAGGACAGCCTGGGGTACATGGTGAGTTCAACACCAGCCTGAACTACATAACAAGACCTTGTCTCAGAAAACAAAACAAAATAAAACAAAGCAAAGCAAAGCAATGCAAAAACAAAGCAATGCAAAACAAAGCAAGGTAAAGCAAAGTGAAACAAAACATCTCCAGACTTAGCCAAGTGTCCTGTAGGAAGGTATAATCACCCCTAATTGAGAACTACTTTGTAAATAATAAACAATTTTATGTCTTGAGAAACAAAAAGCAAATATTAATAAACCTAGACTTAAAAATATCAAAACTCTCCAATTAGCAGTTATGCTCTGGTTCTAGGCAACACATTAAACAGCTCCTTGACTTGTGTGCTTCAAAATTGTAGAAGGAAATTTATGTTAGAATATCAGTTTTTAGATTACAGGGGGTGTGGGCCACTATAGCACTATAGCTGTTTGGAATAACTATTTTTCAGAAATGATAAAATGGTAACTCTGTGCCCCAAAACATTAGAACTGTGAATTTTATAGACTTGAAATACAGGATACCAAATCTTCTGGTATGGCTTCCAACAAATGAATGTGAGTTAAATGAATGAGTTAATTAATGATATATCTTCCTCACAATACGTAATTTCCTCTGTTTGTGTCTGTAAAGAAGGCATTTAGACACTAGGTAAACCCAATTGAAATCACCCTTCACTGCCCACCATTTTTACATTTTTAAAAACAGCATTTGGACTCATAACTGGTGTGGCCAGTGTACACAGATGGAAAGTAGTAGCAGAGTTCTGGATGTACTCTGGGACTAAGTCAGAAAGAGAAAATGACCCAGGTGTAAACCAGTATAGAAAGATGAAACCAAGCTTAAACATTATTAGGAAAAATAATTTTGCCGTTAGAACTGTAAAATTTTTGCTATACTAGTAAAATGTGTTTATTTATACTATTTTTTTCCAAAATCTTTACTCATGTATATATATGTATTATATATGAACATGTACATGTCTACACAGGTAGGCTTCTATATCTGTGGGTTGCATCTGAGGATTCAACTGACTGTGGATCAAAAATATTTGAAAAAATTTGCATCTGTATTAAACGTGTACAGGTTTGTTTTCCTGTCATTATTCCCTAAATTATACAGTATAACTACTTATACAGCATTTACATTGTATTAGGCATTATAAATAATTGGTAATGATTTAAAGTGTACAGGAGGATGTATGTAGGTTCCGTGCAAATACTATACCATTTTGTATAAGAAACTCAAACATTGTGGATTTTGGTAGCCAAAGGAACTCCTGGAACCAATCTCACATGGATACGTGGGATGACTGTATATAGCTGTCTTTAAATACACATTCAAATAAAATATATTCCATTCAAATGAGTGATAGTTGGAGAAAGAAGTAGGGAGCACAAGGTGCATAATGGGAGAAGTGAGTGAATTGCTTAATTTGTAGAAAAAATATCCTGGTAGGGACATGATAGAAACTCTTGAAGGGACAAGGAAATGGATTTGCTTTGTGTAGCATCAGAAGGAAGAATGACCAGACAATGGGAATGAGGAAGAACAGATCTGGATTCAGCAGGAGGAAGAAGGTTGTATCTCAGATGGAGCTGGTTGAGGGTAGGGGTGAGGCCTTCATGTGTGGGCCACCCCAGCTGGGCTCCATGGCCTGGTATCTGGATGCCCCAGGGTTGTTCTCTCACCGCACAAGAAATTGAGCTAACTGTCTAAAGGACTCTCAAAGCTTAGATGACCAGACATATTCTCACCTAAAATTGAAAGGCCACCTCTTTGGGGAAAGCACAGACTCAAACCTATGCTGGCCTTTAAAGTAGAGAAAGGCAAAGCTGCTTACTTCAGGCTTGGGATCATCAGTTTTATGCGGAACTTCTCAGTCACGTGTATCACCCAGACACATTCCACATCGGTAGGGTAGTTTGTGGGATACCAAGGACTGGAGAAAGAGCCTGAGAGACTTGAAATTACTCCCCCACAAGAGTTACTTCCTCCTGTGAGAGCAGACGAGAGACCCATCGTTGGCTTCTTCAAGCATGCACCTTGCATTTTTCCATATAGAACCCAGAATTTCAAGTTCATCAGCGGAATCACAACATTGGAAGGGATTATGCTGGTTTGGACATAGTTGTGGCTTGATGTGGGCACTTTTTGCTCTAAGAGAGCACTGAGAAGGAGTGAAAAATGTCTGATCAGCAGGCAGGACCCTACGATTGATTATAGGTAAGACTGGAAATGGTATTGGACAATTGTATGTAGTATATATGTGGTGTCCAAGCTGTGTTTCTTTAATCCTCTTCCCAGCTTCCTGTTAGGAAAACCAGCTCCATGCAGAGGTGGAGAAACCACCCAATTGTGAGGGCTCCAGCATACCTATTCCTTCCTCTCATGGCAGACAGAAGTTTATTCTGCTTTTACGAACTACAAAATGGTTCTACTCACGATTTTACAGGTTGTAATTTCAATGAAGAAGTTTACCTGGTGATACAGGGCCTTGAGGAACGGAAGCTACGAAAATCAACCAGAGAAAATCAGAAAAGAGCTTAGTATCGTAAAATTATCTTGGACTTAATTACAAATGAATGTATATATTACTACTTCTGAGTTTTAATAAATAGTGTTGACACTCATTTCTTTTTTCTTCCTGACCTGGGGTGGTGGCTCTCTCCTTCTTTCAGTGTATTCAATGGACGATCACAGGCGATGCATAGCTACATAAGTTATTTTCTGTTATTAGTCATCCACCAAACCAAGGGCTGCCCCAAGACTGACGAGTCACTAGGAATTACCCACAGTAACATCACTGGGGCTATGATCATGCCACTGAGTCTTAGAAGTTTATCAAGTGCCAGAGTCCAGGAGGACAAAACACAGAACTCTCAGGATGTAAGGGTGGACAAGTGTCTTGCTGAAGGAAGATGGGCCTCAGTAGAGGGGTCCAATGCATGTTTAAGATCCCTTCTCTTTCATGGGTTCTGTTAGATTTGATTTCTACACAGCATACATTTCAACATGCAATATTCCATATCCTCAATCTCCAACATCTGGTAGGCTGAGGGCAGGCCAGTTCTGAATGTTCACTGGAATGCTGGTACCTGCTTGAGTTTTACACGAAGAGTTTAGTGGGGGAGAGGTTGAAGCAGATGGTTTGAAAATTCTTCTAGCCTCATTGCCCCACTCTGCCACCAGCTCTGCTGCCAGGGGCAGAACAGGGAAGGTGATAGGCGCTATTCACTTGCCTATCCTTCTCGGCCCTTTGCCAAGGACAATATTGGACATCAGCAGAAAAGCATTCTAATCCAAAGTGTCTCAGGAGCAATTTTCTTTTGTTAAAATGTTTGAGATATATATATATAATTTATATATATATATTTAACATGATATATTAAAAATTTTATATATAAAATTTCCTCATAAAATTAAATGGCAAAAGCCTTAGTTTTTCATGTGTAGAAAGGTATATCATGTTCTACCATGATATAGTGGTTTGCTGGATTAACAGAGTGGGATACTATTTAGGCACAAAAGGTTTCATTTGCTCCCATAGTTTCTTTAATTCCCTCATCTATTCTCTTCTCCAGCCAGCTGTGCACCTCTGCCTCAGAAAAAGTTATGTTACAGTTGGGAGAAGAAAGAAAAGCCTTCTGAGTTTGAAACCTTATGCTCCAAGAGTACTTGTGCACAGAGCTAGCTCACAAACTGAGAGCTTTGCCCTCTCTCGTCCTGCTGTGGCTTCCTCCTCCCTACACTAGACTACAATGGATTCCTCACCGAGAAAGAAGAGGAAAGCCACAGAGAATCAAAGGGAGGTTAGCCACTCGTTAGATCCTGAGAAAGGATTCTGTGTGCTCTCCCTCCTATCTGAGGCTGCTGTATAATTTGTGGGTACTGTGCGAAATGAAAATGTGGGGTATTAACTGGGAGTGCAGAAATCAATCTCCTTCCCACAGTCTACTGTGCTATCCCACAGCAGTTGGACAACCCTCAAGGAACAATGACCTTCAGCCTGGAATGCTCCCAGAACTTGGATCAGAGTGGGAAGAGACCTTGACTGAGTTTCCACCAAATAGGCAATGGCACTGCCAGCCCAGGGTAGGGACAGCTGCCAGCCAGTGGGTCCTAGAATATCACAAAGTGTAACGTCAACTTCGGTATCTTCCTGCTACTCAGACCCCCACTGAGGGCACAGGGTTGAAACAATAACTAGGCGGTGTTGGGGAGGAACTAAGTAAGACCCCAGGAGTCAGGGGCAGGGAAGAGGGCAGCTGAGAACCCATCCCTGGAAAGAAGAAGGAGGCAGGGGGCAGGAACACACGTGTGCTAGATCTAGATGGAAGGTTAGTGCTGCACATCAAATTTGAGTGGATTCTAGGAGGTCTACCCTGTTGTGGCGGCTAAGTCAAAAGGCCCGTATAAGAGCCCTAACAGTTACAATAGGTCTGCTCTTGATCCGTAGTCTGACACTGAATGAATCTTTGCATATTGGCATGCTTTTATTTTCTAACTTATATCCCTGTGATACAAGCCTTTCCACCTTCTCTCCTCCTCATATCAACCCCTCTTTTCACTTAATGCCATTTGGGAAATGTGACTCTCACGTCCTTGTCTGAACCACTGTTTTATGACCTGGCTGCACAATGGAATCACATGGGGAGCTTTAAATATAACTAATGACTCGGGTTGCTCTAGAGATTCTGATGTGACCAGACCGGGGTACAGCCTGGCACTGGAAATTTCAGAAGCTCCCTGGATGATTTTAGTGTGCAACTGTAATTGGAAATCAGCAATTGCTCCACCAGGATCTATGTCAGGATACAGGTTTGATGTCTCTGGTTTCTCTTTAACTTTGTAGAGATGGACATATACATTGTTGGACCTACCTGAGGGTGCAGGACTCACATCTGCAGCCCAATTCCCAGCATCTGCATACACAGAGAATAAGTAATTTAGACTCTAAATTCTATGAAAACAAAGAAATGGTGTTTTTCTATGCAGACACATTTCAAGCAGGCAGGCTTTGTGTTACAGAGGCAAGCATAAGGACATGGCTTTCTATGCAAAAGCAGCTGCACAACTGGGAAAGGCATGGAAAACAGGACCAGCTAATTTAGTGGCCCTGGTGCATTTGTCTCCAGAACAGTTAGTCTCTCAGCTTTCTTTGTCTACCTGGCTGAAGGATGTTCATCTGTTGGCCACTGTCCTTAGATTCTCTGGCTCTGTTCTATGCACGGCCACTATCCATCACTGACATGCCTTGTACAAAGGACATACGGTGGGGGGAGAGAGTACCTGAGCAGACCACACCAGCATCCTCATGGTGGCCACAGTTGTGGTCTGACCAGCCGGAGCTGGGGCACTGGCCGAGATGGTTCTCACTTCCGGAACACTGAATGTTGTCCAGAAGAATGTCCCCAGAACCTCTGCCGAAGTAGGCGTTTCCAGGAGCAGCAATTGCCTGCCCACACTCCAGCTGTCTGCACACAACCTCGGCTTCATTTAGGTCCCACAGGTCATCGCACACGGTGCCCCAGGTGCCCTGGTGAAAGACCTCCACGCGTCCTGAGCACCGATTGGAGCTGCCCACCAGCCGCAACACTGGTGCATCTTCTAAACAGAGGAGGATTTTATTTTTTGAGTTTGGGAAGTCTTACATAAGAAATGACTGCTGGCTTCTGTTGTATGGCAAACACGAGAGCAAAACCTTAAAGTTGTCTTGATTCCATAATAGGTTTAAGGGCTTTATAGTGAGACAGAACTGGGGCCGAATCCCTGTTCTCCTGCTCTTCAATTGTGTAACCTTTGAAGAGTTATTTTGTCTCCCTGGGCCTCAATTTTCTTACCTGCAGAATGAGAGACCCCCAACAACATCTACCTCGGAAGAGTGAGTCAACAAGAGTATGTGTCTGAAGCACCCAGCTTGTCATGGTTAATGCAGATCTTGCCATGTGATTGTCTGGGTTGAAATGCTGGTTACTGGAGAAATAGGTTCCCAGCTGCTTTTTAAAAATGTGTTTTGGAAAAGGGTATATTTAATTCTCTGAAAGGCCCTGCACCACAAAGGTGACTGTGGTTTCATAAGCCCAATGACACTGACTATTTCTGGGCTAAAGGCCTGTGGTCAATTGGAATTACTAGCTATGCCCTGGAGACACCCCCAAGTCAGCCTCCCCTGACTGTGCCCACAGGTTTTGTTATGCTTCCCTTCTTTCTGCTGCTCCAGTATGTCCAAGTCTCCTCTGGAAAGCCTTTGCATTTGATATGTCCTCTGTATGGAATGCCCCTTGTTTTCCTTACATGTTACCTCCTCATACAGGCCATCCATTCTGAACCCAGTCCACAGCAGTCCCTCCTCCACCCAGTCACATCCTCCTATACCACCTGCCTTTTTAGTCCAAGTCTTTATTCTTACTCTTGATCATCCTTACCCCTAAACCACCTTGCTTATTTACTTATTTCTTGGGGCTAGGAGTTTAGCTCAGCAGTAGAGTGCTTGCCTGGGAAGGACAGGGCCCTGAGTTTGAGCCCCAGCACCATCTACCCTGTGGCCCCCTCCACCAAATTCTGCCTATTTACTTGTTTCTTGTGTCATCACTGATCTTTCCACACTTATGCACATCCACACTAGAATACGTTGCAGGGAGCTGTAATGTTTGCTGAGTTCCACCACACTTACAAATGAGCTGGGCACATAGCAGGACCTGTGTAAATATTACCTGATGAGTAAATGCTGGTCTTGAGCCACTGAATTGTCTGGATTTCAAATGTTGAGGCCCATTTAGTTTCCCCAGGGCAGGGTCTCCAATATATTTTTGAGGGTCATATACAAAAAAATTCTCTTATTCAGAAACAAAGCAAAACTATAGCCATAGACCTACTACTTGATTTTCTGGCAGCCTGAAAGAATTATTGGGGTTCTTGTAGGGACCACTGATGATCAGAAGTCCCACAGTTTGCAGGCAGTGTGTTTGCAGAGGGAGAATTGGACCTGGATCTAGAGTGACTGTCTATAGCAGTGAGGGTGAACCTTTTAGAGACCAAGTCCTCAAACTGCGACACAAAACCCACTTATTTATCACAAAGTGCCAATACTGTAATTAAAGCCGAATACTGAAGTTTTAGTTTAGAAAAAACAACTCACACACTTGGCTGATGTGCTAACAGAGAGAGCTCTGTGTGCCATAGGCTCACCACCACTGGTCTCTAAGGCCATGGCTAACAGAAGTCCTACAGCCTCTCATTTGGGTGAGTCTAGAGCCCAGTGCATGCAAGATCTGAAAAGGGCCAGCTGGTAGAGGAAAGCAGAATCCTCCAGGAGTGTTGGCCTTCCACCTTTCAGCACTCTGGACACTCTGGACCAAGGTGCTGGTGTTGGTACAGGTGAATACAATCTCAAGAGCCTTTGTAAGCTACAGCTTTCCCTCATAGTCTATAGGTTTCCCCATGAATGGTAGCTGCCTGGCCATTTACACACAGGGTATACACCATTCCCTTGCTGTAGCTTTCCATATGGCCCTCTTTGTGAGAAAATCTAGCCCCTATAGAGCACAGCTAATGAAGCTAAGTGCAGCGATCTTTTAAGACTCAACCCCAGACCTCTGCTGATGGAAAGTCTCTCAAGTTAGAAATTCTTCTGTCTTTATAGATCCAAAGCTACGTGAGGATTCCTTCCTACCTGACTTGCTTTCACCCTGCGGAACCACATTGAACAGAGCATGAAAGCCAGTGTTGGTGGTCACGGAATCACTGCGGAACACCACTGTCATGATGTCTGAGGAGGAGAAGAATATCACAGCTACGGGAGCACAGATCTTCCCCATGGACAGTGAGGCAATCCTGGGGCCATCAAAGATCTCCACCGAGTCATAGGGACATCCAAGGACATCTTCTAGTCTGGGGGAATGCAAGTGAAGGGTTAGTGACAGGTTAGAAAATTCCTGGATATTAATGCTCAACAAAGTGTGACACAGAGCTCAGACATTTGGATTATAGTTTAAATAGCACAGTAAATATTCACTAACTTCTCAGATGTTTTATAAGAACTCTATTTTCTTTGTCTGAGGAATGTGTGAAGTTTATGGTTACAACTTGGAACAGGAGTTTTTAAATCATGATCTTGGCCAATCACAACCTACATGGTACATTAATAAATACTAATTTATACTTCAACTACCTTCTTAATAGATCACTCTAGTGATTAACTTGTAACAGATATCACAGTCAGATTTTCCTACCTCTATATTTCACAGTAGTTTCCATTCCCAAATTCTTGGGATGAAAAAGATTTTAAAATAAAAATAATTGCATCATATAGAAGATTACTTGCAATATGGAAATTATTTACGAGTGATGTGTTGAGGAGTGATTTTGAAGGAATAGACCATTAATAATAACGTGACAGACTTGGGAGATATGGGTAGCTTCATTGTGGGTTAATAGGGTTCCTAGGGTTTTAGTTAACAAAGACAACATGGTAACATGGTTTAGAGTCTTTGGGCAGGCATAAAGGTGTCTGAATCCATGGCCTTGGTACAGACATTACTGAAGAGTAACTCAGTGCCTAGCTGAGGCCAGTTTATTATGGAATTCCATAATCTTGCTGTATGTATAACATGACGCATGTCACATACAACAAGAAGATGGACCTTCGGTAGACTGCTCACAAAACCACATATGAGTGAAAAACTTCAGCTTTGACCTCAGATGGACTGTTACAGTTGATCTTAATTATTAACTAGACTGGATTAAGGGACTCCTGGAGAGATGCTTGGATCATGGGGGCACTGCGGTCATCAGTGGATTAAATCACTGATTTCACAACTGAATGTGCTATTAGGAGGTGGGGCCCAGTTGGAGGAGGTGGGTCTGGGGGTGTGCCTGGAGGGTGTATCTCTTGCTGGCGTTCTTCCCCTGTGCTCTGCTTGCTGGCTGCCATGATGTGAGTGGCTTTGCTCCACCATGTCCTTCCATGATATTTTTACCTTACAGCCTGCCAACCATGAACTAAATCTCTGACACCGCGAGCCAAAATAAACCTCTCCTCCTTTAAGTTGCAGGTGTCAGGTATTTTGTATCAGCAACAGGAAAGCTGACAAATATACAGACCTACGTGGGTTGGCCTTGGGCAAGTTAGTTATCCTATCTGAACTTGTTTCCTCAGCTTTAACAGGGATGATGAAGATAGTCTAATGACCCCGCACTATAACAAAGCATAAAAGCATGTACTATGGAGCCTGGGCACAAATTCGGTATTTTAAAATGTGAGCTATTATTTTATATCATGGGGATAAAAAATGGCAGCAGCTTTGGGCTATATATTTTCTTCACATCAGAGATGAAGCAATGGCTTGACTCTCTCACCTTGCAGAACATTTCCCAGCTGCACAGCTCAAGGTTAGAGTAGTTGGCTGACAAATGTATAAAGAAAGTCTCTTACCATTTGTTTAAAATTTGAATTTAAAGAGAAAGTCTAAGAGGACAAATATGGGTACCTAGTGCACTATAGGGGCAAAGGTGTTAAACATTTTTAAGAAAAAATAAAAAAGAAAACTATCGAACTTAGGTTAAGCCAAATATGTTAAACTGCTTACTGAGTTTTTAAAGCTGGATGTGACTCACTGGATAACACTACGAAATTAACCCAAACATTGACTACCGAGTTTTGTGTTCTGGTTTCACCCTTAAGTGTTTCCCACTAGAAGAAATAATTTGTTATAATTTCATACCAATACTCTTATTTAGATAAAACCTTCCCTTTAAAAGTTGTTTTCTTACTTCAAAATTGGAATCATGAGTTCTATGCGGAATTTTTTATCCACATGAATCTCCCAAATGCATTGGATGTCTGTTGGGTAGTTTTCTGGATACTGTGGACTAGAAAACGAACCAGAGAGACTAGAAATGACCCCTCCACAGGAATTACTTCCTCCTGAAAAAAACAGGAAAAATGATGTCAGGATGTGGCTGCATGATGTCACTTTTGTGATCCTAGTAATGCCCAGCTCACACTCAGAGGTCAAGTGGAGTTGGTGACTGAGAAGATCTTTAGCTTAAATATCTCTTGGGAAGGGCTGGCCACTCAATCTCATTTTGGTGGGTCAAAAAATCTTACTGGGTGAGAGTTGCCTGTCTCTTCCTCTCCTTCTACACCTAATGAGGAAATATACTTGCCCTCTCTGCTTACTGCCTCTCTCCTTTCTAAAGTGGAAAGATATTCGCTTGTTAGGAGAGAGATAGAATAGGTAGATGAGAGATATTGAGAAGGACAAAGACAAGGCTATACAGGCCTGTGTGAGGCTACAGTCTGAGGAAGTCTAGGGAGCTAGAGGCTCTGAAACAACTTTGGGGTCTGATGAATTGGACATGAAAGGAAAGGGACATTGTGTACTGTCTCAGGAGGTCATGACTATTTCCTCCTCTAAGTAATTTTTCATCACTTTTGCTGGGTAAATTGCATTTCTTTTAACTCTGTATTTTCATACTGGAACTTGCAGATTTTTGGATTTATAAGGGTGAAACAAGGTAATGGTGAAACCTAATTGTTTCATTTTATCTGTCATATTAGTATAAAATGATGAACACACATATATGTGCATATTTAAGGCAATGTGCTACACAAAGAAGCAGAAAACTTAGAATCATCAAATTATTTGGGAGGAAATTTGAAAATGCAGAATATATAATTGACTTTGTTTTTAAGTATTATGAAGTTGCTTAATTTTTTTTTTCTATCCCTCTGACCAACTTGTAATTCCTTCCAGAGTGCGGAAGGTTCCTAGTCTTTCCTGAGATGGATGGCGGAAGTGGTGATGTTCCTGGGCATCCTGTAGATCTGCCGTTGATCACGTTTGTGGGTAACAATAATGGGGCTGGGTTGGCCTGACCCTGAAACTCCTGGGAGTTGAATTTCCTATAATCAGTACAGGTGTATGGCAGGGGATGATGGAGTGAGTGCCTGCTACGATACTAGACTAAGCCTGAGCCAGATAGACTGATGAGCCATATTCTCCCCTCTCTCGTCACTCCCCTGCCTGCTATGACCTGGGCAGATCATACTCCTTCTTCCCAGCCTGCTCCTCTTGTTACGAAGTCAGCATTTACAGGGTGGCAACAGAGAAGCAGGTCCTTGCCCACACTGGCCAGCGTCTCCTTTGTGCCACATCTCTGACACACTAACATCTGCTGGGAGGATCTCTTGACACAGAGTTACTATTTCAACTTTAAACACATTACTACCTGTTATATGATCCTGAGAAGTTGTAGAAAGACCTGGAAAGGAGAAAAGGAGATAAATATGACATACCAGAAAAAATACTTTATCTCATTTACAGTTAGTGAAGCATAAAGGGTTCCTCAGAAACATCAGTGAACTTGGCAAAAAGTGAAAAGAGTCTGAAGATGCTGAGGGAATATTTTCTATGGTCCTGTGGTGACTTAAAGCAGGCCCCAAATTCTTGGACATGCCTTCTGTCATGGGCTGAGATCTAGGTTCTCTCTCGTATGCGGGTGGACTCTGTGACTGCTTTGAACAAGGAGACAGAAGTGGTTTGTGCCTTAAGGGACAGTGACTTCCACTTCTGGTCTCTGAGCATGCTGGCTCAGGAATGCAGCACTACCCCACCCTGCTGAGACCACCTGGGAAGAAGAGGATCCTGCCTCCCAGCCGTCTGCCCACAGGCACCAAATGTGGAATTATTCTGAACTCTTCAGACCAGCCACCAGATGGCCCCACTGAGTGACTCTGATCAGTGCTCTGGTGAATAGAAGAATCTCCCAGCCGAGCCCTGTCCAAATTCTCAGCTCACGAAACATGATCTGTATCTAAATGGTGGCTGTTGCAAGTCACTAAGTTTGGGAATAGCAGATGTCAAAAATGGCTGCTTTCACTCAACATCTTCATTTCTCTAGCACTCATGTAATTTACATGAAGTGAGAAAACTATAGTGAGAGATGAGCCTCTATTTGAACGTCCACTGCTCTTGGCCCTACGTGGGTTTTTAACTTCAGACAGCCCTTCTCTCCTCACTTTATTGACCTCTATTTATTCCCCCAGGACACTCAGCATACATCCAGGTCTCCTCCAGGCAAATAGCAAGAAAGATGTTTCTGCCAGTGATTTGTGACTTGTATATGTTCTCCGAGGGTGTGTGCAGACATCCCAGGACATTTAAATGACAAGGAATAGCTTTGTAAATTCAGCTCTTTCTCTTGGGCCAAATTCTGATCTCTCTAATCCTCCGCAGTGAGGACTAAATAAATTTGTTTGTACAGAAACCCTACCATCATGCCTACTGCTATGCAGATGCTGACAGACACTGCAGTGAAAGGAAATGCCTTTTCATTCACCCCCAGCATCATTTCAGAATTTATACTGCTTGTGTTGGTCGCATTTTTCTGATCTCTGGTTTTTATTACAGGTAGATATCATTCAATCAAAAGAACTTTGAAAGCAGAAAAAAAGTTGCAAGATCAGTTCAAAAGAAAAGTCACAAGTTCAATAGCTTGAACTTTGGGATCACACTGATCACTGTCAAAACTTGGTCACTTAAATTTTGGGTTTTTTTTTTATTTTTTATTTGTATGTGTGTGTGTGTGTGTGTGCTGAGGATCAGATTCAGGGCCTTGTGCTTGCAAGGCAAGCATTCTAACCACTGAGCTAAATCTCCAGCCCCTGGTCACCTTTAACTTGCTGAGTGATTTTGAGAAAGTTACTTAATCTTTCTCTGTCTCAAATTTCTCTTCTGTAAAATCTAAATTATAATGCTTTTCTGTAGGATTGTTTTGATGATTAGCAATAATCTGAGCAAAATATCTCTCCATCTTTGCTGTAGTTTTACATGGTCTTTTGTGTATCCCAGGCCAGTGTATGGGATGGTAAATGAAATTGGCAGTCAAGAGCATCGACAGCTTGGGTTCAAATCCAGTGGCTATGTTTTGGTTTCTCCCTCCCCTTCTTCTTTTTCTTCTTGAGATGGGATATTGCTTTGTAGTTCAGGCTGACCTTGAACTTACTATGTAGCCCAGGCTGGCCTTGAACTTTCATCAATCCTCCTGCCTCAGCCTCCAGAGTGCTGGTATTACAGACATGCACCACCATGCCTGTCTATCCTTTGGTACTTTTTTGACTAAGTCTCAGTTTATCTGGAACATGTAAATAATCAAAGCACCTACTCTAAAGGATGATTGTGGGGATTGAATGAGTTACAGATGGTCCTTGACTGGTGAGGGACCATCTAATGATTTTTCAACTTTACAATACTGTGAGAAACAATATTCATTCAGTAGAAACCATCCTTCAAATTTTGAATTTGATTTTTTTTCCTGGGCTAATGATACATAGAAATGCTGTTCTCTCGAGATGCCAAGTACTAGCAGTGAACCACAGCTCCCAGTCAGCTGCACTGTAACAAGGGTGACCACTGACACTCTACAGTGCACTGTGTTTCTAAGCGGTGATGTTCATTAGGTAAGGTGTATAAAATGAATTTTTTGACTTATATTATCAACTTGCAGTGGGTTTACGGGAAAGTAACTTCAGTGTAATTTGAGGGGCATGTGCATATATGTAAATATCTGAAGAGAATACCTGGCTCTTAGCATTTATAACTATTCGCTGCTCTTATTATTGTTGTTGTTGTTATTGGAAAGCTGCCTGAACTAGAAAAAATATAGACATACCTGGAGGTATAGGTAGAGACATATCTTCTGCATCTGTATGCACAAAGAAAGGCAACAGGTCACTCTCTTTAAGTCCAATGTAAGGAGGAGGTGAGATGACAAGGGTCCCAGAAGGGGATAAAGGAGACAGGACCGTAGCCTTTCTGCATATAGGAACGCAGAGTACCAGCACTGCCCACGGACACCTTCAGCACTCCTCTGGCAAAGTCCTTGATCTAGGGATCCCAGACACAGCAGCTGGATCAACTCTGCCCCTTGATAGCCAGGGCAGGGTCACCTTTGGCTGCTCCTACGTGGAATCCCTGGGCTACTTGTTAACATGCAGACCCCAAAGCCCCTTTCCAAACCGAGTCGCAGTCTCTGGAGCCATGACCATGGAATCTGCACGGTAATGTCCCAGGTGTGCTTGTGCTCAGGGACATCGAGGCCTCCTTTGTGCAAACCTGGAACTGCCCATGCAGGAGGCACGTCTGAGCCCAGGGGCTGGTCCCAAAGAGATGCTCAAAGAGAGGATGAATGGATGGATAGATGAAAATTTCACCCAGGAAAGAGCTCCAAAAGGTCTTAAATCATAACAGTAGGAAGTATTGCCTGAGAAGAAAGTGGATACCTGAGCAGATGACACCAGCATCCTCATGGTGGCCACAGTTGTGTTCTGACCAGCCCAAGTGGGTGCACTGGCCCAGGAAACGCTCCACCCCAGAGCACTGGAGGTTGTCTAGGAAGATGTCTCCTGTGCCAGCCCCGAAGTAGGCCTCGCCAGGGCTCGAAACAGCTCGACCGCACCCCAGCTGCCGGCACACAACTTCGGCTTCATTGAGGTCCCACAGATCGTCACATACAGTGCCCCAGATTCCCTGGTGGAGGACTTCCACGCGACCCGAGCACCGACCAGAGCTACCCACCAGCCGCAGCTCTGGCCAGTTTCCTGCAGAGAGAGAGGTGGTGTGTGAGGCCTCCAAAAGCCCACATGGGGGTCTAGCACATCAGGCTCCAAGGAGGGCTGGGAAGGGACATCCCCAATCTCGAGCCTAGCCTTGTTCTTCACATTTCTCATGGGTTCCTGAATTGCCAGTTGTGCGGTCTGCAGCAAATTTAATTTCACTTCAACAGTGTGCATTGATTGTCTTCCATATCAGGTGCTGATAATTCAGCCATAAACCCAAGAGATATTGTTTCTGTCCTCAGAAAGCCCAGAGTCTATTTTCTAGTGAAATGTAGACACCCGTACAGTGCACTACTCCACAGTGCACTGTGATCAGTGTTTTGAGAAGGAGTTAGGCAAGGGACGAGCAGAGGAAGGTTCTTGAGCTAAAGGAAAGATGCACACAAAGACCATGAAATGCTATTTCACCCCACCCTTGGTTTTTGAGAGAGGGTCCCGCTACCCACTAGGTAGTTCAGACTGGCCTTGAATTTACTATGTGGACCAGGCTGTCCTCAAAATCACTGTGATCCTTCTGTCTCAGCCTCCCAAGTGCTGAAATTACAGGTATGCACC
Organism: Hystrix cristata; assembly: GCA_004026905.1. Classification (NCBI taxonomy): domain Eukaryota; kingdom Metazoa; phylum Chordata; class Mammalia; order Rodentia; family Hystricidae; genus Hystrix; species Hystrix cristata. The sequence continues at coordinate 2,746 of PVJO010008660.1, read as the reverse complement.
ACTACACATGCACACACACACACACACACACACACACACACACACACATACACACATGTCATCATCATCATCATCCATGAAAAATCAAAATTAACTCCAATAAGACATTCTAATGGCAATTGAACAGTATGTAAATCTCTGCATTTTGGAAAAGAGCGAACAGTGAACTCAGAGATGGAAGAACACATGGCTGAAGGGCAAAGTCAAGTCCAGCTGATATTTAATTCCCACCAACAAAAGCTACTACTGACCTGGATTGTTAGACAGAGATTCTTCAGCATCTATAAACAGGGAACATAAATGTGTCAGTGTTTTTCAGAGATCCTGATCTTAGCAACTGAAGATGAAGTGTTAATTATATTCTTATACATGTTTATTAATCCAACAAGGGAAACATTAATCTCTTTAAATGACATAGTACTGGGAAAAGCAGTTTCATCTATAGAAATAAAAATAAGCTTTCTTCTGGGTGTTGGTTTGCTGCTGTGTTATGAGAAAATGGCCAGATGTGGAAGGGTATACCTCGGGGAGTCTGACATACACTATTGATGTTATAGCAGACAATGTTCACTTTGAGGGCCTTTGGGGAGACCTCAGATTAGATGATCATCCTCTAGAACATTGAAACTTGGGAATAACATGTACCCATGTGTCTGTAAGTAGGCTGTAGGTTCCACTACAATAAGGTGCCACAAAGCCAACAGATGGACACATGCCTATACTCAGACACAAGAAAATGCTTTTAAATATACACCTTAAATTAAAAGCCACAGGTAGGGACATACAATGGAGCTGCTGCCCACATGGGCAGCTCTGGGTGGTGAATACCACCTTCAAGTCACATTCAGATTACGGCTGATAGTTTACCAAAAGGCATCTCATTATCAGAGAGGGTTATCAATACACGCGTCAGGGTGACTTGCTCTCAGCTGTTTGCACATGAGTAAATGCAGGTACTAAAAAATTGCCACAATGCAACTAAAATTAGTAACTTTAGCTCACAGATTTCCTTAATGTTATGACTGCTAAAGAATGATCAAATATGGAACCTCTTTGTCAGTTACTATGTGAATGCTTTGCCAAACACATCTCTGCTTCTTTTGGCAATCCTGCTGGACAGCAAATAGTCTCTGAATTTTATAGATGCAGAAGCTGAGGCTTTGAGTGTTTTTGAAATGCTGTCCCAATACAGTGTTGAGTGTTAACACCAGCTGTAGGAGCCAGACTCATGCCTGACCCCTCTGAGATCTTGTCCAGCTTTACTGCTTCAGGCCACCTCTTTCCTTGAGCACCTTTATATAAGCACTCCAAGAGGTCTCTTAATTAAAATGCGCTTTGCATGCTTCAGTAAAGCACACACACACTCTGGTAATTCTTACTGCCAAATCAGAAGGTTTTATTCTGGAGGCCAGTAGTTAATTAAACCTTATCTATTTAACCAAGGTGCAAAAGGTACAGCAAAATTGAATGCTACAGGTTTGAGGATACTGTCTCTCTTCCTGGCTAACTCCGAATGCTAGTGGGGTGGTCATGGAGCACTCTGCATGGTCAGTGCCCACCTGAGAGGGGAGAGGGTACCTGAGCAGATGACACTGGCATCTTCATGGTGGCCACAGTTGTGCTCCAACCAGCCCGAGTGGGCACACTGGCCCAGGAAGCGCTCCACCCCAGCACACTGAAGGTTGTCCAAGAGGATTTCCCCTGACCCTGGGCCAAAGTGGGCCTTTCCAAGGGCAGAGATGGCCCGACCACACCTCAGCTGTCTGCACACAACCTCAGCTTCATTCAGGTCCCACAGGTCATCGCACACGGTGCCCCAGGCCCCCTGGTAGAGGAGCTCCACACGTCCTGAGCACCGTCCAGAACCATCCATCAGCCGCAGCTCTGGCCAGCCCTCTGCAGATGGAAACCTGGTGACTGTCCTCTGGGAGATGCTTGAGCTCCCCACCCCATACTACTGTTAGAGACAGAGAACCTGGTAGTCAGTCAATAGTTAAACATCAATTAGAGTTCCACAAGGCTTTAGGCTCATCAATAACATTTAGCCTAAACAAATCCATCAGATGATTATCTGTTTTGGCAGAGATATGTGGAAGTCTGCTTTGGGTAAATGCAGGAAAACATTTTAAATAGTTTTCATGGTAATTTGTGATTCTCTGAAACACTTTCGTGTGTCTGTACCGGTTTTATCTGTGAGGAAACTGGAAGGTGGAGAAGCAAGTTGACTCAACCCAAATCCCGTATTTGGTAAGTAGCAGATCTACACTCAAGTCTCCTGACTTTGAAGTTCAGTATTTTGTCTCTGAACATTTCCGGCTCACTGCCTCTCAAATGGTTCTGACACCCCACCCATTTGGAAAAATCATTTGGATTTTGACATGGGAACCATGAATGGGAAGCTAATGGTATGGGTAGGAAGCTAGCTGCAAACATAAAAGAGAATCTCCTACTGCAAGGTACTTGTAACTTGCCCAAGCACTGAAAAGAGAACTTTGCTCATCTTGGGATGCACAGCCAGATGATCCCCCAAAGTTTTGAATGGCTCTAAAAGGTTGGGTAGGGTCAGCTGGCCCATTTGCAAACAGATGAACTATTTACAATTGGTGAGTTTCTGCACACGAAGCAGGTACAAAGACAGATGGTGACAGGCAAGGACACCAGGTAAATGAACAAATGCATTGCAGGGCTTACCTGGCTTTGCTATTAATGTCTTGGGCGTTGTCGTTGCGATGGCTGTTGCTGTTGG
>PVJO010008659.1:0-73924 GCA_004026905.1 Hystrix cristata | reverse complement strand
TGCTACTTACACCAGAATTACAGATGAGTTCTTTTAGACTCTGTCTTTATGCCAGGTTGTGTGGATCCTGTGTGTATTTTACTCATACAGCACATGTCCACACAGACCAGTCTCGTTTCTGGTGCTTGGTCATGTCCCATGACCAGTGGCTACTGTTCTGGGCAGCAACAGGGCCAGTGGTTAAACACTCCATCTCGGCAACACAGCAGGTTAAGGAGAACAGAGATTGGAGTGAGGACACCCCAGCTTCTGATCCCCTATCCTGTCCCCTGTCCTGCATCATCCCTTCCTGCCAGGAGGCCAGGCATCCTGGCGGTGAGGCGGGGTGTGGCTTGTGGCTTGGAGGACAGATTCTCAGCACTGCCCTAGTAGCAGTGCACCCCAGAGCAAGGCGCCAGCTTCACACATGCAGTAGGGGCGAGATGATGCTGAGGGTGCCTCATGAGGTCCAGATGAGGACTGAATTCAAAAGTTCAGCACAGCACCCGCCATATGCCAGCCCTCCATTAATGTTCAAGTGGTCCCCTTTTCCAGGAGGCCTGTCCTGTGCTGTGAGGCCCCATCTGCTCCTGGAAGGGTGGGCAGCCTACGGGTTAAGTGAGCTCTTTTGGCATCCACCCACTTAACCGTGGACTGGCAGTTCCAAGGGCCAGGAAGGGGCGTAGGGGCTGCTGCTTGGTGTTCTGGCTCGGCATTTCCCGGAGGCATTCATAGGTTTGCACCCAGCACACACTGATCAGGTCCTGCCAGGGGCTGGCCCTGTGCAAGGCACATGGGGGGCTCCAGCAGGCGGCAGCGTGGTGTCCCGTGGGACTTAGCATGACACATGCTGACTTCCTTGTTCCCCTGGGTACCCTCAATTTGTCATCTTTGTGCCCTGCTGATACCATTTCCCCTCCTGGCTTCCTTCTCCTTGCCTGTTCTCCCTTGTTATTGCAGTAGGTCTGGCAAGGGCCTAACAAGCAGTATCACTTTTCATCTGTCTAGGATTCTGCAGCAGACGGGCTTGGAGGCGCCTGATTCAGACCATTTAACAAGGGCAAGATGATATATATTGCGCTACAAGCCCTCCGGAGAAAAGTGCTACTGTGATTTCGTGTCACAAGTATCCCCAGGTGTCGATCGCATAAACAAACTTCGGGTCCCTTTGGTGAAAACGCATCACTGGTTAAGGTGAAGTGCAGGAGGAGGAAGGGCTGGTCTCGAAGCCTCGTAAACGCAGCTGTGTTCGTGGAGCAGGATGGAGCAACAGTGTTGTCAGACTGCAGCGCCCTGGCCAGGACGTCTGTGTCCTCACGCCGTTCTTCTCTCACAGGTCTCCCGTGATGGCCGGTGGGCTGTTCGCTGTGGACCGGAAGTGGTTCTGGGAGCTGGGCGGCTACGACCCGGGCTTGGAGATCTGGGGCGGAGAGCAGTATGAAATCTCCTTCAAGGTGAGCCGGTGCTCCAGGAACCCCTTCTGGCCACAGCCTCTTTGGCCCCAGCCCTGGCAGGCTGCCCACCTGGTGTCTGAGCTTGGGAGAACTTGAAGCATTCGGGTTCTGTAGCCCGATGTTCCTCAGGGGAAGAACCCAGGGGCCAGCAGGCCACTCTTTGCATGTGTGTGTGTGACGTGAAGGTGGAGGCATCGTGGAGGGCGTCCTAAGGTTGCCAGAGGCCATAGCTCTTACCCCCATTTGCCTCACATCTCTTAAAATGCTGGAGTAGAAGTGTCACTTCTAGGCAGGATGGTGTTGTGATTGAGATGCCCAGCAGGACATCTGTGGGAAGAGGAGCCGGCAAGGCAGACAAGATGTGCAGGCCTATGAGGACGCTCTCTGACAGTGGCTGTGTGGGCTCAGGTTCCCGATGGCCTTGCTGGTTCCTGGCCTCCACTCTCCAGGTTTCCCTTTTACATCTCACTGCGGGCAGGAGTCTGACATAGAGAGCAGTGGATAAAAGCTCTGACTGTGGAGTCAGAAAGGCCTGAGTTCAAACCCCAGTCCCTGTCAGTTAAACACGTTAGGTTACTTCTCCAACTTTCTTTGCTCAGCTGAAATAAAGGAATAATAATATTGCCTACCTTAAGTAAGTAATGTGAAGATTAAATGAGATAATATCTAGAAAGTGCTAGCACTTAACCTGGGAACGTGGCCAGCAACTAGTAATTGGTAGACACTGTTAAAGATTCAGTGCATAAATATTTACTCTGACCTATTTGATGAGCTCATGGCATTAATTAGTTAACCCCAAACTTGAGTCCAGTCTCCTCTTTGTGGAATTCAGCTCTGTTCAGCAACTCTGAGGAGATGGCTGGCTCATCCTGGGCCCTGTGCTCCACCACAGCCAGCTTTCAGCAGGCCCGGGACTGTGCTGTGGCCAATCCCCAGCCCACGAGAGGGGCCAGCACCATTATTGCTCTCAGTCCACGAGCGCGTAACCCCGCGCACCCCGAGTCAGGCACGCAGCTTCAGCTTGAGGGCCTGTGGTCAGCCACGGCAATGACGACTGGGTACGGCTCAGGGGCCAGGATCAAGGCCTAGCTCCGCCTCTTCCTGCCAGCTGTGTCCTGGACAAGGAATCCTCACCACAGGGAACTGCAGTTTCTGCTTCCATAAAACGCATTTCGTGACCCTCACGAAAACCCTCACAGTGTTATCACAGGGTTAAATGAGACAGCGTTTGTTAGGCCTTTTTAAATACATATCCTAAAGTTTATCAGCTTCAACAATATTTGTAGTAATATCAACAACTGAGACACGGATTCTTGATTAGCAAAAAAAGCAAGCAGCAGGAATTCTACTAAAACATTATTTTGGTTTGAAAAGCAGTCTGCATCTGTTTTAACTTCCAGATCTCTGAAACTATCTCTGTGAGACTAGCCGCCCAAATAAGACTAAGGCTAATACCCAGAAGCAGTATTCAGAATATTTAACAGCTGCGACGCCACAAGCACCAGCCAGTCAGCACAGATGCCAGCCGTAAACAAAGTGCGCCCACACTGGTGTGTACTGCTGAAGTTAAGCCCTGATCCGAACTAACGGGACAGTGTGCCGAGCCCGCCTGCCTGCTGGCCTGTTTAATCCTCACAGCAGCCTGCAGGGCATCTCCGTGTCACACCCATTTCAAATGAAAGCAGGTAGGCTCCGAACAGGCAGAAGTAACTGAACGAGGGCCCGAAGCCCAGCCTGCCTGACCCTAAAGCCCGTGCTGTCACCTGAACATCAGAGAAAGGCAGCTGAGAGGACACAAGCCTGAGAAACCGACTGCAAGTCACTCACCCTTTCTTCTCGGTTTTTGCTTCTCCCTGGAGTTACTCCCAATTCACTAGGATATTCTGCAGTCTCTTAGTGAATGGAATTAGTAATGTCTAAGTCAGAAGTAGCAGGTGGGTTTCCTCTCCCAGCCGACTCTGGTCCACTGGTGGGAGCTGCCCCAGTTGTGTGTGAATCTGTATTTTCAGGCTGAGTCCAAGAGTATCAGAGGAAGAGCAGTGAGTGAATAGTGACGTCCGCCAAGGGTCAGGTTGGCGAGTGGTGGCACGTGGGTCATTCGTTTACTGTCCCTGGCCCGAGGAATCTAGTTTTCCGAGTAACACATTCCATGGGTTTGGTGAAATCACCTGCAGGGAATTGGAAGAGTTTTAACTCCACAGTTCCTCAGTCTGTCCATTCAACATCGATTTATGAGGCATTCTTTCAGGTTTATTCCCAGAAATGGGCATGACTGAGTTGTGAGTTCATCCCAGGATATGAGCTTCAGTGAGATAGGGATCACCTTGTGTTCTGCTCCCTGCAATCCAAGGACCTGAGGGTTGTCTGCCACAGAAGGGCACTTACTTGTTGGTTGAATACTCGGAGCAGCTGTGTCACTGGCCAGCTGCCCCAGCTCCAAACTCCCTGCTAGCTCCTTGGTCTAGATGTCCCCCTTCTGAAACTCCTCCAGGGAGAGCAGTGAATAGAGAAAGATCTGCACAAAGGAATCTCTAAGCCCAAAATGACTTCATTCTGTGTGTCTCAAAAACCCAGCTAATATTGCTCATCAGGCAATTATGGCAGAACAAATGGCATTTTTCTCCACAGTTTATTTACAAAAGACTTGGTAATGAAGCCACATTGGGAGTCTTTCTTTCAAGAGAGGGAAGGAGGCCGACTTGAGTTTCCCTTTCCTCCAATTATGTCTGTCACTCTCAACGGGAAGAGAGACAGTGGAGTGAGGCAGCTCCTGAGGTCTGGAAGGGAGGCTTCTCCCTTGGCACTCTCTTCTGCTTTGATACCACAAGTTCCTGGAGCCAGCACAGCCCGTCTGCGAATATGTCGTGTCCCGGCCCCTGTGGCAGCCCTGCCTGGGCCAAGGGGAACCAGTGAGCCCATCCGCCCGGCAGCGGCTCCCCACTGAAATGCAGGTGCTCTCTTTCAGCCCCAGCCAGGCAAACACCAAGGCCAGGTTCACGCTGATTAATCTCTGCTAAGGTCTCTGTTCTTCTTAGTGACAGAGAAAACAGACCGATCTGAAAAGTGCAAGCATATTTTCAGAAATTAAGATAGGCTGGGGATTTAGCTCAGTGGTTAAAGTGCTTGCCTCACAAGCACAAGGCCCTGAGTTCGATCCCCAGCACCAAAAAAAAAGAAATTAAGATAAATCAATATACAACCTCAGGGCTGATGGATTAATTGGCTCCGATTCCAGATCAGGCTATCTGTTCCAACGGGAAAACCCAGGAAAGAGGTTCCAAAGGGTCTGAAGTTTCTAGAAGAGTCATTGGCTCTTTCTCTTTCCTTGTCCCCATCCTTCCCCACCCTCTCAGCAGAGCTTCTGTTCCCCAAACGCAGAGTCACACTGTCAGAGTCCGCTGCTTGGAGGTTAGAATTGCAGCGGGTGGACAGATCTTGAACTTGGTAGCCTGGCCTCCTCCTAGCCTCAGGAGCTGGCCCTCTCCACCTTCCCCTTTTCCTCCTACACAATGGTTACAGGTGAGCTAGACCTGGGTCAGTGTGACTTGCACAAAAAGCCAGACTTGATGGGCCCGCACATCTAGAATTCCAGGGTATGTGTGGCAGGCTGGATCAAGGGACGAACCCATGTCCTCTAGGCTTGGCCTCAGTGCCTTGGCTCTGCTGTCTGGGTTGGCAGCCCACTCAGGGAGACTTTCTCTCATGGAGCTACCAGCAGCTCCGTGTAAAGTCCTCTTTCCCATAATCCTGCAGAGGTCACCAGTAGAGTCTCCCTGGCCAGCCACCAGCACACACATCCTGGAGCAACCATGCAAAGTCCAGGTGCTGTGTCCAGAAGGGGAGTGGATATGGGCAGGGTGAACCATGGAAGCCCACCCAGCCAGTCTGTGCACAGCCCCCAGACTCTTGTGCAGGCCCATACCCTCTGTGCTCCCTGAGACGCTTCCCCAGTCTAGCTAGCCCCACTCACCCTCCCAGTCTCACCTCATGCAGGTGGCCCCCTGTAGCCTTCCCCACGACCTGTGCTGCCCAGAGACCTTTCCCACATCCCGTGCTCCCCGCAGGGCTCTGGTACCTGGCTTGACACTTTCTGAGCACCCGCTGGTTTCTGAGCTCCCCGGAGGCAAGAATGGGTCCGTCTGCCCTGTGCCCCTGCTCACTGGCTCACGTAGACATTTCAGTACAGTGCTCCGCCTTGACCTGAGATGGAGTTGCATGCCAATAAACCTGCTGTGGACTGAAGTTATTGCAAGTTAGAGATATGTTTACCCCACCCAAGCTCCTAAACGTCCTAGTTTCCCGACACAGGACCCTGGGGAGTGTCTGCCAGTTCCTCTAGTGATCTTGGGGCTCCCTGCTGCTGTTCAGCATGGTGAGAAAGGATCCTTAGCCTGAGAAAAGATCGAAATTCTAAGCATGGTTTCTGCTGGGTGTCACTTTTGCACCGTCATAAAGTCAGAAATGCTAAAGTCAAACCATCCTCATCCGGGACTGCTGTAGCTGTCGGTGGTAGAGCCTTGTGCCGATGGTGTGTGGTGGGCAGGTGCTCAGTGAGAAGGTGGGGCTTGGCCTCCAGTGTCTGCGCTCCAGGAGACCCCAAGCCTCCCGGTCCTCACCCGGATGTGCCGGTGTGGTTTTACTGCTCCCCACAAGACAGGATGGAGTAACGTGCTGAGCCAATTGGCTCACACAGCACTGACGGGTGGTCTGGGTTAGAGGGGCCGGGCCATGTCCCCAGGAGGCAGCAGTTAGGATGTCTTCCCTGCGGGATGCACGAGGAAGTATCCAGGCAGAACCACACGGCCTGACTGGAGTAGGAAGATGTGGGCCTCGTGGCAGTGTTAGAGGATAGAGCTCTTGCGAATAGCAGTTTAGCAAAATCCTTTCCATTTCCGAGCAAGCTCATTCGTTGATTGGAAATCCCACACCCAGCAGTCTATCCCACAGAGACGGCGCACAGGTGAGGAAAGATCTGGGGAGAAGCCGTGTACTCACATGCAGCTTGGAACTGGGTCAGATGAGCTAAGACCCACCATTAGAGCACATCGCAGCAGTGGACTGTTAGGTAGAAGAAGTTAGATGCCTCCAAGATTAAGTTTAAACAGACAAGTGAGAAATTGCAGTCTCATGTTCAATTTTTGTAAGTATGCCGGGGGCTGGGGGTGTAGCTCGGTGGTAGAACTCAGGCATGACCTGTACAGAGCCCTAGACTTCATCCCAGCACCACAAGAAAGGAAAAGAAACCAATAAATAAATAATAAAAGTAAACGTATCACAAATACAAAGAAAACGCTTGGGACACCCTTGGACCGCCTAATGTCCATTGAGCCGTCAGGCTTGGTACGTGCAGGGCCCTGCGCTGGGCACTGCGTCATTCAGTCCTCACGGTGCGCCCCGGGCAGGGCCGACTCCCCTGCACTGAGGACACCGAGGCTCAGGTCTCTTCCGAAAATGATGCCCAGCACCATGGAGACTTTGTCCCTAGCGGCCATCAAGGCTGAGGGCTGCAGGGTACAGCTGTGTCTTTCCACCCAGGGTGTGTATGTTCATGATAAGTGTGTACTCCTTCCATAATGGGGAGAGTCGGGGTGTCTTGTAAGAGGTGCTTAATACATGGTAGCTGTGAGGATCATGTTAGGTAAAGAGGCAGAACAGCAGAGCGTCCAGTACGTGGGCCAGGTTCTAGTGCAAGCTCGATGACCTGGTTGCTGTGTGGCCTTTGGAAAGTAACTTAACCTCTCTCGACTTCTTCATCTATCAGATGGAGATAGAATAATCTCTATTTCACAGAACAGTTGTGAGCATGTTAGTCAAAATATCAGAAGCTTAGCCTGGTGCCTGGAACACGATAATGATCAACGAGCAGCTGTAAATGGCGGCGCTGTTGTGGTTGTTGTGAGTGGGCTCTGGCTGCCGGAAGACAAGAGTGGAAAGAGCTCGGAGGCTGGCAAGACAGGCCGGTGGCCTTGGCTGCAGGCCGGGCTCCGGAACAAACTCTGTGAGCCTGTGGACTCACCTGCCCGTTCTGCTGAGTTATTTCCTCATCGCCAAAGGGGGCGAAAATAACCCCAAATTGAAGGTGTCAGCAGGAGATAGTGAGCTGCCAGACACATCCCCCAAGGGAGGTTGTCGCTGTCCCAGCAGCGACCAGCGTGGCTCCCACACAAGCAGCACATCACCCAGCTCAGGAACTCAGCGCAGCGACGACGGGCTGCACCCAGACTGCAGAGGGGGCGGGGTCTTGTGCCAAGAGGACGCTGGGGCTCGGCTGTGGAGGGACAGAGGAAATGGGTGGCTGACTGGCAGGTCGGCCTGTGCTCACTTCGGCAGCACAAACACTAAAACTTGGCAGGTTGGCCCACAAGTTCCAGGGTCTGTGTAGTTGAGTCTGTTCTTGGCACCTGGCTTCTGTTTCGTTTGTCAATTTTAAAGCGAAGCTGGCCAGGAGTAGGTCGCGTGTGACTGAATGGTCGCGTTCATTCGCACTTGTGATGGGCTCCGTGGGGCACAGGAAGAAAAGCAGGTGGACCGGGGCAGAGAAGCACCCAACATGGGGCCCAGGGGTGCAAGGCAGTGGGAGGCCATGGGAGCAGGTTCTGCAGGGACTACAGTGGAAGACCGGACAGGCTCCAGGCTGGGCCCCAGGGAGACCGGAGCAGGAGGAGCCAGGCTCCGTGGAGGACACAGATCTGCCCAGCTCTGGGAGACCCCAGTCCAGATTCTGTTCTGGTTCTGCCATTACGAGTTGAGGAACCCCAGGGAAGGTGCTGGATCTCAGTCGCTCCCTTACGGGGCTGCTTCGGGACTCCGTGTTTCCCAGTATGAGTCAAGATCTAAAAGTATGAGTCAAAACCTAAATTAAGGCAAACACTCCCCTCTCCAGAGAGGGTTCACTGTAAACACTTCAGGGTCGTGTTAAAATACTCACATATTTAGTGTATTAATTTATATACACATTTGCTTAAAGCTACATTACATAAAAATAATTGAGAAACAAAATCATTTTAAAACTAAGATAAAATTGTTCTACTTTTTTTTAATCAACCGAATCCAGCAACTATTAGGAACATCCGAAACTAGACGGGTGCAGTCGCTTCATGCTTGTGAGACTTCTTAAAGCAGTGTCTTCTCGTTCATGTGAACACCCTCAAAAAGACACACATGTCCCTTCTGGACGAGCCGTCCGGCCTGCATGCAGCGCCCCTACCAGCTGTTGCATGTCCCATTGACATCACACAGAGCTCACTGTGTCATCCACACTCCGTATTGCCTCCTTTCAGCCTCACCACAGCCCTAGGAGGTCGGAGGCGCAGTGATTTTTCCTATTTTGCAGATGAGGAAACTGAGGCATTTGGACTTACCAAAATTCAAATAAGACCCTAGATTAGATTAGACCTCAGTGCTGTCAACTCGAGGGCTGAACACAGAACCACGCCCCTAGGTACCTCCTAAGCACATAGCTAATGCTGAATGACTGGTGGTGGTTAGTATCATATTATTCCCCCGGGTGCAGCTGCTTAGCACTTGAGCTGTACTGGGGTCCTCAGTCAATATCCCAGCTGCAAAAGCAAGTAGGAGCTGTGGCTTTTCTGGTCAGCTTTCTGGCAGCCACTTCCTGCCAGGGCGGTCTCACTGCAGCCCCTGCCTGCCCAGGGTCCCCTCTGTGGGAGGGACAGCCTTCCACACCCCTCAGGTCCCTCTGTGTTTCCCTGACACACATCACAATTTGGTTCTTCCCTTCCCGGCTTAAGAGATAAGCGCGAGTAATTGTCTTTTATAGACACCATAATGAAGCCTGTCATCAGACAAAAGAAGTTTGCTAATAAAATAAATCAAAGCAGCAGTAAAAATGAATGGGGACCAGGCTTTTACAGTTAGATTTGTACTTGTCTAGGGGCCTGGTGCTTTTTGGAGAAGACTCCTCCTCTGCCGGGGAGGAGAAGGGCACCGAGAAACAGCCGCAGGACCCCAGAGCAGCTGCACCCTGCACCCACAGCCCTGGATGACACGTGCCACAGAGGGGGACAGCAGAATATCACCTCCCTGGCTCATGTTTGTTCCCATCTCAAATACGATGGGTTCCGGGTTAGAGGAGCTGCCGCCCACCGGGCTCTTCCTGCTGGCTGAGGGAGAGGACGGTGGCCGTGGGTAGCCAGACCAGGAATGGCACTTTGCCTCACCTGGTCCTGTCAGTCTCCTGTCAGTTGAAGGTTTTGCCACCAACTCAGTTAAGAACTGCTTCCATTCTCTGATCCTTAGTTTCCTCATTTGGAACACTGGGCTGCAGAATAAAAGGCTGCGTGATTTCCAGGAGGTGGTGGGTCTCAACCCTCAGCCGTAGAAATAACCAGCATCTGTCAGGTTTCCGAGGGCCAGGCCCCAAGTCTGCTGCTGCTCACAGTTGTCTCAGGAGAAGGAGGCTTCTGGGCTGAGTGTTGTGCACAGGGCTACACAGCCGGCAGGGAGGCATCGGGATGAGTGTGGGTTCTGGCGCGGTATGCATCCATCGTGCTTGCATCGGGAGGCCTAGGTCGTGAGTGTGAAAGAAGCGAGTGGCCTAAAATGCAGAGGCTGACCCGAGCGCTGAGCACCATTCAGCTGCTCCTGCCCCCGGGAACCCCCTCCCGTGCCCCTGGCTGATGTCTGCCCGGAGGGAGAGCCCCTCCAGTCTTAGAGTCCTGTCTGTCCAACCAGGCCCCACCTCCCAGCAGCACATCCAGCTACCCCATCGATGGATGAATCCCCTGGGCAGCCTGACGACAGGGACACCGTGGGGCGCGAGGGACACGGGTGGCTGGGTGTTCCCAAGGGCTCAGGAGTTAGCGCCACTGCAGATGAGCAAGTTTCTGTCTCCCCGAAGGGGCTGCACACTCGAGGTCTGTCCCCGGTGTGTCCTGTCCCAGGCAGGGGAGCCTGGGGGAAGCCGCTCGTGCTAAGCCACCACCCCCCCGCTCCAGACAGCTTGGGAATCTGAGGGCATTTGGGACGCCTCAGACCTTCTGACAGATCAGGGTCACCCTGGCTCCCTGGTCACTGTCAGGCTGCTGGCCAGCGTGGCCAGGGCCGAAGGATGGGAGGTCACCGCAAAGAGAAGGCTTTGGAAATTGATCACCCATCTGCACAGAGGAAGCTTCCCCTGCCAGGCGGAGCTGGAGAGGCCGCTCCTTAGCTAATGCGAGTTTAATATGGAATCAAGGGAGCTGGACACCGGCCTGTTCCACTGCCCAGGAGACGTTCAAAAATAGAGCAGGGTGAGGTGTCCCTCCTGGCAGGCCCAGCAGTGACCCGGGCAACAGCATCTGCCAGACAAAAAGATCACTTCCACATCAGTCACTTGGTGGAAAGGAGGAGTTACTGTTATGGGATGCTGGCGCCTGATCAATATCTCCTGCTTTGAAAATAAACTTCTTGGCTTGGCCTCGACATTAATCTACCATCAGAAGCCCATTATCTCAAGACCAATGTTCTGTTCTATTGACTTGCTTGGTTCTTTTTTCTCCCCCGTGATCAGAATGTAATTGCATTTCTCCAGGCAGCATTTCCACTAATCGCAGCCCCATGCGCACCCCGCTTGGGAAGCGGGAAGGAGCCGCTCTGGCTGCGGACGGAGGCAGCAGGAGGCCTCGGGCCTGAGGCCTCAGGTGTGAGGTGGGGGAGCAGCCCTGCTAGGCCCAGGCCCTAAGAGCTCGTCAAGCAATTCAAGTGGAAAAGGGCTCTTTTTGACAAAACTGGAGCTGCATGCATCCCAATTCCTACTCCTTATTCCATAAATGAGAAGATGGAAATAAGGTTAATAAAAAACATCCCAGACCCGGCTGGATCCCACCATGGCCACCCCCCGCCCCGCCCCAAAGCCCTGCTGACCCTCAGTGCGGACTGTGCCGCGGCCCCCAGGCCTTCCTGGCCCCGGCCCGTGTCCTCTCCCTCACCGGAGACCGTGTGAAAGACTCCTAATTCTGCCTCGTGGGCCTGGCCCACCGCTCCGACCTCCCCCCCGTCAGTCTCCCCTCTGCTCCTGGCCGTCTGTGTGGTGACCATGCTGAGCTGGGCCTTTCCGCTTGGTCTTCTCTGCACTTTTTCTCTCACCCCCAGACCTCTACATTACTTCCACAAGGCCCACCTCAAACACCCGCCCAGCCGAGCTCTCCCTCACTGCTGGCCTAAAGCGGCATCCTGCAGACCCACACAGGTCCGCCAAGGAAAACTGCCCCAAGACAGACTTGATAACGTGATGAACGTTTACTAGCTCCAAGTTGCTCTCCAGCGGGAATTGGAGACGGACTCCATTTGATGGTTCTGGCTTGGTATAAGTTTGTGGTCCAGCTATGAGCCGGGCCCACAGTTACATGCAGACCTACTTCTAACCAGGCACTTCAGTGCCGTTGGCAGGAGCCCTCAGTTCTCCCCGTACGAACTTTTTATAGCACTGTTGTTTCTCTTTCGTGGTGCTGGAGATTGAACACAGACCTTTTGCATGGTAGGCAAGCTCAGTACCGCTGTGCTGCACCTCCAGCCCTCCCTGTAGGCCGGCTTGAGTGTCCTGAAACATGGCAGCTGGTTCCCCACAGCAGGTGACCCCAGAGGGACATGCACGAGCCAGCATGTCTTTGACCGTCATTTCTACAGTGGCCTGCCCATGACAGTGCTCAGCCCTCGTGTGATGCCTTTAGGAGTCACAAGTGCCAGAGGCAGGGGTCAGCAGGGGCCACCCGGGAGGCCTCTTGCCCGCTCCCCTCCCATGAACACAGGCACCTGGGGTGTCTCGTCTACTTCTCTTAGTCCCCAGCACAATGCATGGCATGTAGCAGGAACTCCAAAAATATGAGTCACATTTGCAAATTAATAATTACAGTGTCTAACAGGACTACAACTATGTGCCACATCTTGTGCTAAGCACTTTATGGCAATACCTTGTTTAATATGAATCAAAGTCATACATCTGGTAAGTGGCTGGGTCCGGATTTGAACCCAGGCCCGCTAAGGAGGCTCTTTAGGCTGGTCCTCTTCTGCTGTAGACCAGTGTGCAGGCTCAGGAGCTCTTTGAACAATTGGTGTCCCTCCCCGGGAGGGGACAAGGGAGAGGCTCCCACATGACAGCGGTCCCAGCCGCAAGGCGTGGCCACCCAGACCGCACAGCAGGGAGGCAGGTGGACCGCTCTGGAGACCCAGCTGATCGCAGAGATCTAGGGGCCGGCATCGGTAAGCGCACAGACCCTGGGTGCTGCCTCGTTCTCGCTCGTGCCCGTGGTCTTGCCCCTGAGCCCCTGGGGCCGGAATTCTCCACATCACACTTCAGCCGTGCACAGTGGTTTAGATCGCAGACTCTGGCATCTGTTAAAACCAGGTTTAAGCCAGGCATGTTGGTGCACGACCGCAATCCCAGCACCAGAGGTTGAGGCAGGAAGATCTCAAGTTCCAACCGAGCCTAGGCAACTTACTGAGACGCCATCTCAAAAAATAAAAAGGGCTGGGGATGTACCTCATTGTGGAGACCCTGGGTTCAATCCCCCGTATCACCCAACTTATTAACTTGCCACTTAATACCACTGTGGCCTCAACAGGACTCTTGGCTGCTCGGTTTCTGCATCTGTAAACCGAAGTGCAGTTTTCAGCAGCGGTCAGCTGCCAGCTGTCAAGACTGCTGCTGTCACTGTGTCTGCCCGCAGCAGTGGCACTGTGACCAGGCTTCCACAGACCTTCGGGCTGCTGCCTCCTCTCAATACACTACAGAACCCTGGCCCTTGCAAGGAGGGCGTGTCGGGGACAGAAACGTCATCTCTTCCTCCCCTCTCACCCTGCAGGTGTGGATGTGCGGGGGCCGCATGGAGGACATCCCCTGCTCCAGAGTGGGCCACATCTACCGGAAGTATGTGCCCTACAAAGTCCCTGCTGGCGTCAGCCTGGCCCGGGTAAGGTGGTGGCTTTCCTGGGTGGGGGAGGGGTAGGCCGAGGCCTGGGACAGCACTGAGACACCTAGGAGCCCCAGGCTGATGACCATGAGATGTGAGCATGTGGCCCCTTTCTCCAAGTGAAATTCAATTTCAAAGAGCAGAGATCCTGGTTTTCATCAGTTGCAGGCTGTGTGACCCCCCCGAGTCTGCGTTGGCTTCTTCGTTAGAAGGAAGCTAACTCTTTCCACCTGTTAGCATCATTTCCAGAGGAGTTAAGGAGATGATGGTGTCCAAAACAGGATGCATGAAAATGATCTTAGGCAGCAGACGTAGGACCATCCTTATCATGTGTTGAAGTCCACGTGTACAAGCGCAGCAGACTTGTAATTTCACTGACAGTACTCGGGATGAAGCCAGTGTGGGTGCGAAGTTAGCCCAGAGGTGATTTAAGAAGCACGTTAGATAAATGTTAATACATTCAGTGTGGTGTTTTTGGGAAAGCCTGAGACAAGGTGTTTAAAAGTCCCTGGAGGGAAGGAGAGCTTAATAAATAAATTTCTCTCTTTTCCCGCCACCCTCCCCACTTTCATTGCCAACACCTATTGTGTCGAATTGTTTCACTGCCCTAAAATGGTTTGTAGCCATCATTGCTTGAATTACATTGGCCACTGGCTCCAAATGGAAATCTGTCAGCCCAAGATATCAGGTGTGGGGTGGCAGGGAGTGTCTTGGGGGGAGAGGAATCAAGGGGACTACAAAGGAAAAACGAAGAGGGGAGATGGCTACCCGGCAAATGGCCTTGGGCACCTCCATTTGGCATCAGTTCGCATTGCCTCCGTCTGCCCGGGTCGCTGCTTCCTGCCTTGTCCCCTGATGGTCGTGCTGTGCAGAACCCTGCCCCTGGGCCTGGTGATATAGGACCATCGGGCTGTGGGGGGGGCGACTTGTGGAGGGAAACAAGGGCCGGCAGTGCCCTCTAGTGGTAGAACTGCTAAAGACAGCCTCCCGGCCTCCTGTGCATTCCTGGGCCGGTCCCACCCGGGTCTGTTTCTCTGTTCAGCCAGGTGTGGCCAGAAGCACTTGTCCACTTAAATAACCCTTGGCGCTTCCTGAGAGTCCCGGAGAGGACAACAACACACCTTTTAGTGAGCCCAAAACCGAGCTCTTCTAGCTACAAGCGGGATGGAGACCAACCCCAAAGCATCCTTTTCCCATCCAGAGCTATCATTTGTGATTTAGGATGCCCCCTGATAAAGAAACGCCCCCACCCTGTTTCTTGAACCCCAGATGAGTGCAACGGGTAATAGCTAACGTTAGTCGCAATTGTTCATAAAACTTCTTCAAGCCGGCCATCCTGCAAAGCGTCTCCCAGACTTACCTCGGTTCCCCTGGTGTGTAACCTGTACCATAGGGATTCGGACAGTAAAATGCAGGCTGGAGCCCGAGTCCAAGCCTGTGTACCGCTGGCAGGTGCCTGGCACCGCAGTCGTTCCTCACATCCTGACGGCTGGTGTGGCCGTCAGCATTAGCAGTAACAGTTGGGAATGGAGGGTGTTCTCAGTACTTTGCCTGAATTCAGCCTGTAGGCGTTTCAACCTGTCTTAACATCTGCACTGAGTCAGGATCTCAAGTTTGACGTTCAGCAACCCGGGTGGTGCCCCAGGCCTCACCGTCTGTTGGATCCAACTATGTGTGAGTTTATAGGACAAGAAAGACTGAGTTGAGTGTGGACATTCTTCCAGCATCTCCCTGCACTCACTCAATTCTAGATCGTACATGAAATGTTTGCTCGGTGTTCTCCAGCCCGGTTCTGGCGCTGGCAACTGAAACGTCCCTGCGACGGGCTTGATGGGGCCCTGATGACACTAAGAGCTGGATGGAGGGAGACGGGTTTGCCTCTCCGAGGACAGCCTGGCTTTTGTGTGTGTGTGTGTGTGTGTGTGTGTGTGTGTGTGTGTGTGTGTGTGCTGGGAATCGAACTCAGGTCCTTGCTTGCGCTTGCAAGGCAAGCACTCTACCGCTTGAGCTATATCCCTAACCCAGGACAGCCAGTCTTGCTCTATTTGGTAAACTTGCTGAAATTTTTCTTTTCTCGGCCTCTGGGAAAAGGGACTTAAAGAAGCCATAACAGAAACACACGTGAACTTGGTGTGACAGTAGTGGAGACTTTTTCTAGGAGCAAGCCGGCATCTCAGCAATCCAAATGCAGCTGGGGTGCAGAGGGAGGGGACACAGGCCCAAGAGGATGCAGAGAGGGGATGAGGAGGTGTCCGGCGTCCTCCAGAAGCCTGCAGTCTATTCCTGACTCTTGGAGGATGTGAGATGATGAGTGGAAAGTCCTTCCCTCTGATCTAGTCAGCAGTTCAAGATCTGGGAGAAATGGCTTATTAAGCCCCATCTAGAAAATACAATGATGAGTTGTTAATTTATTTTCTAAAGAATATGTAATTTCTGTCTGGGCTATTTCTGTTTTATTTATTTTTACTTTTATTAGTATGTGTTGGCCATACATAATGATTACGTTCATCGTGGGGAGCTGGTACACGGAAATAACACGATACATTTCTAATTCAGACAGACAGATGGACAGGGAGCTGAAGGACCAGGGTGGGAGACGAGAAGGGGAGAGAAAACCTTGTGTTTCAGAAGGTGCAGGTGCACAGGCCCTGCAGCCTTCCTCTCCTGCGGTTGCCTTTAGGAATTGAACACGGCCTTACCGCACAGGCCCTGGTGGTGAGAACCTGTTCCTGAACTGTTTTTGAGGCCACTGTGGACTCTTCAGCACCAGGAAAAGCTAGAAGCTGCACAGAAATTCAGTGGTTTCCTGGTCCCAAACTCAAAGACAGCAGAATTGGGCAGCTGGGGATTTGTCTACATGCAGAGGCGCCCCTGTGTTCACTTCCTTCCCATTTACTCGGGAGTCTGCAGGCCACTTGTGTAGAAGCTGAGGATGGTTTTTGCATTTGTGAACAACTGGGGGAAGGGATCAGAAGAGGAGTACTTTGTGACACGTGGAAATCAAATGTCATTTTCCATAAAATTCTACTGGAACACAGCCATGCCTATTCATTCACACTGTGTCTGGCTGCTCTATGGCTGCATCGCAGTGAGACCATCTGGTCTGCAGAGCCTAAAATATTTACTGTCAGGTTCTTTGCAGAAAACATTTAAACATTTGCAGACCTCTGCCTGACCCTCAGCTCCTAGAGCCATCTTTTACACTGAGGTGTGCATAACTGGTAACTCCACTTCATCCATCAGAGCAAAATTGGAGGTGGGGACCTTTATGATAGAGATAAAGCCCAGGAGCTAAATGTGTGTGTCAGGGTGGGGAGGGGCTCCAGGGAGCTTCCCCTAACGCGGAAGCTGGGCCCTTGGGGGTCTGCTGACGGAAGCTCCCCCAGGGCAGGGTCTGCGGCGCAGGCGGAACAAGGAATTTCCATCGCAAGTACACGTGAGACTGTGCTCTTCCTCTGTCTCCAAGTCTCTGTACAAGCAGGATGCTTCCTCACCTGCTGCCTCGATTTACCAGTATTAATGTTGTCATTTTTTATTGCTTATCTTCGTGCTTAGTAATAAAAGCAGCAACAGCCTTCTAACATCAAACGATTATTAGAAATTCCAGGTGCTGATCGAATTACATCTTTTGGTTAGAAAAGATAATTTAGTTTTACCATGTAACTTGGTCAGAATTCTTTTAGCTGAAAATGACAGAAACCCAACTCAAATTGGCTTCAGCAAAAGAGGAATGTAATGGCTCATACAACTGGAGAGTCCTGAGGTGGTTCCGGCTCCGAGTGTGGCTGGATCCAGGTGGTACACGACTGTGTCCTCATTCTCCCCTCAGTCTCTGCCCTGCTCTGAGTTTGAGTTCATCTTTGGGTAGGTTTTCATCACGTGACTGCCGTGTGGCCCGGCAGCCACAGCTGACGTCTGACCTGACAGATCTCACCCAGCAGTCCGAGCAGACCCAGACAGTTCTCTGGTGATGTCAGCCAGTCGGTGTGGCGCAGGTCTGGAGCCTGCCGTTAGCCCGTCCCTGCGTCCCTGGTGTCCGCGTTCACGTGACAGGATCAGGCTCTGCACCTGTGTCGTCAGGCTCTCGTCCTTGTCCCGCACGGCAGTGACACAGGCAGCCTGGCCGCACAGTCACTGAGCAGAGTAATCCAGGGGACACCTTCGTGTAATGTGGCCTGTCACTGACCCACTGTCGTCAGCGGCCCCCGACTGTAGAGAGCCTAAAACTCGAAAAGGCTGCTAGGTTCTTCGGTGAATAAGAAAGGTTGACATGCGCTCCTCTGCCGGCACGCCCCACGCCCCACGCCGGCCTGGACACCCCAGCCCGCTGACCCCTCCTTGCACCTGCCTCCCCCCAGAACCTGAAGCGCGTGGCAGAGGTGTGGATGGACGAGTACGCGGAGTACATCTACCAGCGGCGGCCCGAGTACCGCCACCTCTCGGCTGGGGACGTGGTGGCCCAGAAGAAGCTCCGCAGCTCGCTGAACTGCAGGAGTTTCAAGTGGTTCATGACCAAGATCGCCTGGGACCTGCCCAAATTCTACCAGCCGGTGGAGCCTCCGGCTGCGGCTTGGGGCGAGGTGAGTGTGGCAGCCGGGCAGCTCACACGGCAGCACCCGAGAGGCCTGAGTGTAGCTGTCTTTGCCTTCCTATTCTCTTTAACCTTGTCCTGCTGGGTTTTTTTTTTTAAACTTCGCCATTAATATTCTACGTATAGAACTAGTACAACTTTATTAGTGAGAATTACACTTGTCATCTTTATGTTTCGCAGTGCCAGGTGTTTTTGTTGTTGTTGGGCTTTGGGTTGCTTTTGGTTTTGTTTAGCAGTGCTGGGGACCAAACCTAGGGCTTCCTGCATGCCACACACATGCTGTGCCTCTGAGCTCCACCCGGAGCCCACAGTGCCGGCTGTAAATGCAAATTTGCTCTGCTGCGGACAGTGACACATCCCTGCAATCCCAGCGCAGAAGGAGGCTGAGGCAGGAGGGTAGAAAGTTTGAGTTCTACCTGGGCAACTTAGCATCTTAGCAAGACTCTGTCTCAAAATAAAAAATTGAAAAGGGTGGGGATACAGCTCAGTTGTACGGCCCCTGGGTCCAGGGCACAGTAGCACAGTAGGGGGAAAGGAAAGAAGCACATGGCTTGTGTTTGGAATGAGTGAGATGACATCATGGTTTGTATATTTCTGGCCAGAACAGTGACGCACTGCACAAAACTAATTCAGCAGGTTTTTTTTTCACTTCTCGATAAGGGGAATCCTCTGGCAGCCCTCGACCTTCTGCCTACAGAGGCACCAAGGGCGGGCTGAGAGGGAAGGGAGCTAAGGGGCCCCTGTCTTTCCCTGTTCTGTGTAGGGGCTTGCCCAACACAGGGGCTGGCAGGGCTCCCCTTGGAGCCTGTTGCTGAGAATGCAAGTACCCTTTGCGTGTCGAGGCAAGTTCTGGTTTGAGGGTCAGTGTGGCCTCTGGCACCTGCCAGGGCCCCTTCCTCAGTCACAGGCACCACTCACTGCCTCATACTCACCCTTGCATGTCAGGTCCCCCACAGTTCTGTGCCCGTGGGCATCACAGATGCTGGCACACACAGGGCAGCAAGAGGCAGCAAGCGTTCTAATACACGGGTCTCCTCTGCTCGTGTGCACACCCCATTGTCCCATTAGGTTTCGTTTACAAAACACAGGTCAAAGATAAAATGACCAAGAATTTCAAAGTCAGGATAGTGGTGCATGCTTGTAATCCCAATACTTGGGAGGTTGATGCAGGGGGATCTCGAGTTTTAATCCAGCCCGGGCTACATAGTAAGACCCTGTTTCAAATAACAGTAAATCGATAGCAGATGTTAAAGGAAGATAGGCTGTCCCAAACACAGGGCCTCATATGTGGTACCTGTCGCAGCAGACATCAGGCAGACAGGCACACACGCTTACTGCTGTGAGTCGTGGGACCCAAGGCTAGAGGTCATTCCTGGATTGCTGCTTGAAAGAAGAGCACGTAAGCCTTGGGTCCATTTCAGGAGCCCAGTTTAAGGGGGTTCGCTGATGCCTGCAGGAGCCCGGCCGCATGTAGCTCTGGACAACTGGGACCTGGGCCCTGGTGCCATCAGTCTCTCATGCTCCTTCATTCGGCTCCTTTTATGTGGACCTTATGCTGAAGGTGGCTGTCCCAGCAGAAAATGGGGACAATGCGGGGCAGGGCTCTGGCTGGCTAGTTCAGGTCTTCCAAGAAGCAGATCCCACATGGGATGAGACGTGCAAGAGATTCCTGAGAGGACAGGCAAGGGCGACTGGGAGAACGGGAGCCTGTGGTGCTGGTCTGCTGTGTGAAGAGCAGAGAGCAGAAGAGAGGCCAGGCGCGGTGGGAAGAGTCCCAGACTGTAGCGCAACTCGGAGAATGTCCGAGGCAGATCCATAAAGGTCCTCCAACAAAGTCACCCTCTGAGGAGCTGGGCATCCCCCAGACAGGCCTAGTCGTGCATTCGCCCTGAAGGGCGAGGGTCCAAGACCGCAGCAGAGCCGGACGTGGAGGAACAGGCCTGTAATTACGGCACTTGGGAGGCTGGGGCAGGATGGGGAGCTCAAGGCCAGTCTGGGCTACACAGCAAGACCCTGTCTTTAAAGAACAAAACCAAAAGAGAGGACCCTACACCAAAGATTTGATGTTCTTTCCTAGTAGTTTCCAAGGTATGGTCCTGGGTCACCTGGATTGAGGGTCAGATTCAATTTCTGGACCTATCGGCTCTGGCTCCCAGGAGTGGAGCCAGGGAGCCCTCATTTTACCTCCTCCTCCCCGCCCCACCTGCCCTGCCCGACTCTGTATGCTCTCAGCACAGTGTGGGTTCCATCCGTGGGTGAGTGTCCTTTATGGCGAGGCAAGGGCACTTCGACAGCTAGGGCTCAGCCCATCTCTCAACCTTAAGGCACCTCACTGGTCCACGTCTTCCCTCTTTCCCTCTCAGATTCGCAACGTGGGCACAGGGTTGTGTGCAGACACAAAGCACGGTGCTCTGGGCGCCCCGCTGAGGCTGGAGAGCTGTGTCCGGGGCCGCGGGGAGGCCGCCTGGAACAACATGCAGGTGAGAGGTCTGGGGACTCCACTGGGGTGTTGGCACTGTCTGCGGCCTGCAGTGCTCACGCGTTCAGGGCTGGGAGGGCGAGGCCACACTCAGCGATGAGTGACAAGTGTCAGCTAGGGGGTGGGTTCCAGGAGCTTCCAGAACTTCTTGGAAGAGGTAAAACTGTCAGTCCAGAGTGCTTTGGTTGGAAATGACAGACACCACGCCCAGATGGCCTTCAACAAAAAAAGTCACTGGCTCAGATGACTAAGAAGTCTTGATGAAGTCAGCGGGGTCTCCCTGGAGTCAGCTTCTCTCTCTGGTGGCTTCCTTCTGGACCTGACTGTTCCCACGTGGCAGCACATGTGACAATCAGCAGCTCCCCAGGGATAAGCCTGCCCCTCTGAGTGTTCTGGAAATCCCTGTCCCCCTGCACACCACGCTCCCAGGCCATACGATGGGAGGTGAGAGGTTCCTCACGTGGTGAGTCTGGCGGTCTGGCCAGGCTCCCCTGAGGACGGGGAGGTAGGGAG
This sequence comes from Hystrix cristata, assembly GCA_004026905.1. Taxonomy (NCBI): domain Eukaryota; kingdom Metazoa; phylum Chordata; class Mammalia; order Rodentia; family Hystricidae; genus Hystrix; species Hystrix cristata. Next base: position 52,999 of record PVJO010008659.1, on the reverse strand, counting down.
AGTCCGATGTCTACGGGCTCCTCCTCCAAGGGATGAGGGACATCACTGAGGGCATAAAGAGGGAGAGCTAGGCTGGCAGTCCCCTCCTCTGCTGAATAACTCAGCGTTCACTGATTCCTAAGCTGAGGAAATGATTTTCAAATGTCTTTACTGTGGCTTCTTTGGCATTTTGGAAGTTTAAAGTTACATAAACCCATTCCTGGGGTCCTCTGCACAAACAAAAGGAAAGGTTGTACGGTGTGCATACCAAAAACAGCAACACCTCTGTCTTAGTCCATTTGCTGTTGCTATCACTGAATGCCACAGACTGGGTAATTCATACAGGAGAGCAACTTATTTAGCTCACAGTTCTTGCAGTTCGAGAAGTCCAAGAGCATGGTGGCATGAGGGAGGGCGTCACTCCGCAAGACAAAGCACACCTGCTGCCTTGGCTCTCTCCTCTTCCTCTTACACAGTCACTAACACCCTCATGCCCTCCTCTAATCCTGAGTACCTCCCAGAGGCCCCACCTCCAAATGTCAGCAACATGTGACTCTGGGGATGATGCTTCCAAATGTGAATTCCAGGGGACCATAATGACCTCTCAGGTGGCACACAAGCAGCCTGATGTCTGCTCTCCCTCTGAAACCCGTATCCATCAGGCTCATCCTTTCTCGACAGCAGTTCTTAGTAGCTGGTGATTCTCCCTGACTAATTCTTCTGAGTTCACCAGTGTGCGCGTGGCTGTCCCCACTCCCATGCCCCGCTGAGAAAAGCCTCCACGTGTGGCAGAGTGCCTGTATAACCGTCTGAGGACCTCTCAGACAAGCATTAGAAGGAACCTGAGGGTGTGGCTGTGCCAGCCTTCGCCTTCTGGAGTGAGAAGCATGGCAGCCATGACCCCATTGGGAACTCTGGCCTCTGGGGACCCCGCCGCCCTGAACAGAGCACACCAGTGAGCCTGTGGAGGGAGAAGCTGAGTCTAGAAGACAGCCCCCGTGCTGAAGGAGGCCTGGGAAACACGTTCGGGAGGCACTGGCTGGCTGCCCTCCCTCCAGCACCACCATGTTGTCTGCTTCTGGCCAAGATGGAGGACCAGAGGCCGAATTTACCCTCCTGCCAATAAACAACCACAGCTTTTAAGAGAGTGGACATCAGCCCGTGGAAATCTTTGAGATCTAAGAAACAACTATTGTTGAGCCCTGCAACTGTCCCATCTTCCTTCCTTTAGGGAGAGTCCAGCCCCAGGTCAGGGAGAGAGCAGCCGTGTGGAACCACACTGGCTCCCCGAGGGGAGGGCATGAAGCCGGGTGTGTAGGAGCCCAAGGGGCTGGAACTGGCAAGATGCATATGGAAGAGCCGGACAGGAAGAGGGGTTCTGAGATAAATCCAGGTCTGATGACTTCCCTGAGGAAGCCACCAAACACTTAGAGACTCAGCCAATTCTAGAACGAATCTTCCAGCAAAAGAAGGAATGCTTCCCAACTCATTTTGTGAGACCAGCATTAGCTTAGTGCCAAACCAAACTGAGACATTGTAAGGCCACCGTTCATCAACATTCCATGCACAAAGATAAAAAGAAATTCAGGGGAAAATTTTAGACCGTTATATTCGACAGTATAAAAGGATAATACACCATGACTAAGTGTAATTTGTCCCAGGAATGCATATAATTCACCATATTAACAAACTAAAAATGAAAAGCCAGGTATACCTCAGTATACCCAGAAAAAGCATTTAAAAAAAAAAATCCAACATCCATTCCTGGCAAACCAGGAATAGAAAGGAACTTCCACAGCGTGATCTGAAAAATGCATAACTAACATCATGCTTAATGCTGAAAGTCTGAATGCTTTCTCCTAAGGACGCCTGATCTCATCATTTCTATTTCACACTGTATTAGAGGTTCTAACCTATTCAAGAAGAAAAGTAAAATAAACACATCCAAATGGGAAAGGGGGAAGGAAAACTGTATTTGTGGACTGTGTGAACATGGATGTCAAAAATTCTACTGGCTCTACAGAAGAGCTAATGACTAGAATTTAACAATTCTACAAGGTATAAGAATCGGTCATATTTTATATATAATAGCAAAGAATCTGAAATTAAAATTTAAAAAACAAGCATTCACTCTAACATAAAAATATTAAGTACTCGGGTATATAATGACGTGAAAGTCCTGTACTTTGAAAACTATAAAATATTGCTGATAAAAATTAAAGGAGGTCTAAATAAATGAAGATATATACTATGCTCATAGGAAGACTTAACATTGATATCAGTTCTTTCCAAACCAATATATATCAACACAATTCTCATATCCTAGCAAGCTTCTTTGTAGAACTGAAAAACTGACTCTAAAGTTCGGGTGGAATTGTGCAGGACCTCATATAGCCCATGAAACTTTCAAAAAGCAATATAAGGTTCAAGGACTAATCCTACCTGATTTCTAGTTACACTGTACTGTAGTAGTCATCAGGATGGTGTGATACTGACATAAAAAATCAATGGAACAAAATTAAGTCCAGCAGTAGACTCACACTTATAAGGACACCTGATTTTTATTTACACAGCCATAAAGGTTACATAATGGAGAAAAGGTAAGTCTTTTTAACAAATGGTGCTGGAAAAATTGGATACCCATATGCAAAAAGAAAATCAATACACACCTATCCCATATATAAAAGTTAACTCAAAATGGGTCATCATCCTGAACATAAAACCTAAATTTTAAAAAGTTCTTAGAAGGAAATACAGGCAAAGAGATTTATGACCTTGGGTGAAGCAGTAATTTCACACAACGCCAGAAATGCAACACCAAAAGAAAAATATTGAATTGGACTTCTTCAACATTAAAGCAGTTCTTTAAAACACTGTTGAGAATAAAAAGGCAAGCCACAGACTGCGAGAAAATGTTTGTAAAAAAAAAAAGAAAGAAAATGTTTGTAAAGCATATATCTGATTTTTAAAAAATTTGTTTCTAGAATATATAAAAACTCTCAAAAATCAATAATTGGCTGGGAATTTAGCTCAGTGGTTAGAGTGCTTGCCTAGCAAGCACAAGGCCCTGAGTTCAACCCCCAGCACCAAAAAAAAAATAATAATAATAATAATTAATTAAAAATAAAAAAAAGAAAGAAAAAATTAATGGTCAAAGGGTTTGTACAGATACATTGCCAAAGATGGGATGGAAGATAAACATTAAAATGCTTGGCTTCATTAGTTATTAGAGAAACAGAAATGAAAAGTACAATGACACAACCACACACCTGTTATAAAAACCGACCAGCCTGAAAGCTGGCAAGGGTGTGCGTGAGCCGGGACTTCACCGTGTTCCTGGGAAGGCAAAGGTGACAGCCACACTGAAAACCCATTTCGCCATGTCTTCAAAAAGTAAATATTGTATTATTAGGTGAGTCAGCCATTGTACCCAAAAGAAAAGAAAACATGCCCCTCCAAAGACTTGTATACCAATGTAGATAGCAGCTTTCTTTGCAAATAGCCAAAAACTGGAAACAAGGCAGATGTCAAAAAGACAGGTAAATGGAGCACCATGCAGTGAAATACTACTCGGCAGTAAAAAGGAACAGGCTGTGCATAAGCACTACTCCAGATGGATGAATTGCTGTGAAAGTACATTGAGTGAAAGAAAGATGACAAAAGAGTATACACACACTCTATGATTCCTTTTGTATAAAGTTCTAGAAACTGCAAGTGAATGTTTAATAACAGAAAGCAGATCAGTGGTTGCCTTGGGATATGGTGGGGAGGGACAGGAATAAAACATTACCGAGAAGCATGGTGATACTTTGAGGGTGATGGATATGTTCATTGCCTTGATTGCCATGCTGGTCTCAAGTATAAACATATGTCGAAGCATATTGTATTAGTCACTTTTTCCATTGCTGAGACACAATACCTGACACCCACAACTTAAGGGAGAAGAAGCTTAATTTGGCACATGATTTCAAGGGATTCAGTCCATGGTCAGCTGACTCCAAGGCAGAAACATCTTGGCAGAAGGGTGTGGTGGAGTAAAGCCATGAAGCACAGCAAAGGAACAGTGCCAGAGAGTAAGGGGCTGGAGACCAGATATAGTACGTGAGGTCACACCCAGACATACCCAGAAATGTGCTCTACTAATCCCCCTGGCAGCTCTCAAGCCAACTAAGATGACAGTCCTGTTTAGCTGTCACATGTATGACACTGCACACCTTGAATGTGTGCAGCTTATCGTATGCCCATTATTCTTCAATAGAGCTTCTGGGAAGGAAAAACAGGCTTATCAGCCAAATGCAACCTGTGGCCCTGGTGTGGACCCTGAGCCAAACAGAATGTGAAAAGACATTGACGAGGCAACCCAAGAACCCCTGAACTCTGGTCAACCGATGACTCTGAGGGCTTCATAATAACTTTCCACTGTGGTACTTACTGAAGTGTTTAGACTTGACATGATATGCTGTCTGGAATTTGGTTCAAAATAATGTGGGTTGGGGTGGTGATGGGGTAGAGCTGTAACAAGACTGCCAAGAGTTGGGTGACTAGAATAGGAGGTACAGTCCATAGACTGTTTTTGTTTTACAATAAGATGGAGAAAAAAGCGGGCTTTGCCACCTCTATCCTGCCGCCCCTGTGTGCACAGGTCTTCACCTTCACCTGGAGAGAGGACATCCGGCCCGGGGACCCTCAGCACGCCAAGAAGTTCTGCTTTGATGCTGTCTCCCACACCAGTCCTGTCACCCTGTATGATTGCCACGGCATGAAGGGCAACCAGCTGTGGAAGTACCGCAGAGTAAGTCCAGCCAGATGTGTGGGGGAGGAGGGCCACCTGCTGCATGGGTTCACCTGTGTGTTGGTTTTCTTCGGTTTTGTTTTGTAGGGCTAGGGATCAAATGCGAGGCCTCGCACATGCTAGGCAAGAGCTCTGCCGCTGAGCTACTTTCCCAGCCCTGAATTTTTTTAAACGACATATTGCCCTGTTGCTTCTCCCCACAGAGTCCTTCCCCTCATTCATTTGTTCGCCAAACCTCTAACACCCAATTTTCCTGCCACTCAAGGAGGAGCCAGAAATTCACATTTCTATGTGAAATCTCAAGTGTCGGCACTTGAGTCTATTTAAGTGGGAAGCAAAGCTGCACCCTGAGGACCAATGAGATCTGGCTGGAGGCAGGCAGCGTGGAGGGCCCAGACCCGGGAGTAGCATCTGTCACCTCTCCTCGCACCCTGTAGGCAGGAGGAGTCACGGGGCAACGTCAGCTGCAGGGCAGGCTGGCAGGGCCTGGCTGTGCCCAGGAGGAAGGCCAGTAGATCCAGAAGCATCAGTCAGTGGCTCGTTTCCTCGCTGCTGTTGTTGCTGCTGCTATTTGTTCCTATACCCGGCCCCCCCTGGCTGATGAGCTCCGTGCTTTGTAGGACAAGACCTTGTACCACCCTGTGAGTGGCAGCTGCGTGGACTGCAGTGAAAGCGATCACAGGATCTTCATGAACACCTGCAACCCGGCCTCTCTCACCCAGCAGTGGCTGTTTGAACACACCAACTCGACAGTCCTGGAAGAGTTCAACAGGAACTGACGCAAGCTGAGTCCCCTCGGCAGGCCGGCGGGGCCCCTGCGGCGCTCGCTGCAGCCTGCCGCTCCCCAGGGAGGCCAAGCCCCCGTGGGCGCCATGCTGTCTGAGGTGCTGGCGGGATGGTCGAGGGCAAGGAGGGCCATCGAGGTGGAGCAGGGCCTGTCTGTTCCTCCAGCCCCGAGTCGGGGTGGGGTGAGCAGAACCCACGGAAGGCCCCACACGAAGAGCCTGTTCTAATTCCTGCTGGCATTGCAGCAGGGCAGGAAGGCCTTTTCAACTCGTCATCCTGTCCCCTTAGCATTACGTGGGAGAATCCCAGGGAAGCCCCAAGCCACCAAAAATGAGTCCAGCAAAGTTGCCCGGCCCTGGGGTGGCTCTCCTATGTGACGGAGCTTAGAAATAAGGCAAAATTTGCCTGCCATTGCCACTCCTGCAGCGAAAGGAAAAGAAACCCTCCTCAGACTTTCTGGTCCCTGCCTGTGGGGGTGGCTTTCGCTGCTGCCTGTTGCCACTGCTCCCTTCTCCGTCCCGGGCTCTGGTCCAAGGCCACACTGGAGCCCTCAGGGAGTTTGGAGCTGAACCCCAGCCAGCTGCCAGGCGTGGGGCCAGCAGGGGGACCCCACACCGTCCTCTGCAGCCGTGGACATACAGGGTGCCCCACTGGCTCTCCGGGTGCTTGAGATGCCCATTCCAGTGCTCTCCAGATGCAAGGACAGTCTGGCCATCAGCTTTGGGGGCTAATTTAGTGGTCTTGGGCCCACGGAAAAGGCCAAGTAGCCCACCGAGCCAGAAATGTGGTCTCGATTCCCCTGATCGATGTTTCCATTTCCTCTCTCTCTCTAAGGCAACTCCCTGCCTCAAGAGAGGAATGTGGTGCCATGAGGCACTCACCCCCCACCCCCAGAGGCCTCCACAGTGGACTGTGGGCAAGACACCAAGCCTCTGGCTTCATGATGGTCTTAGTTCTCATAGAACTCTAGCATTTCTCAAGAACTCTGTGATTCCATCAAAAACTAGAATGTTCCATAGGATGCTAGAATCCTAGCATCTGATGTGGACTTCTAGAATGCAGTGATTCAAGTAGCAGCCAGGCGTAGTACAGTCAAGGTGGCCCCAGCCTAGCGACACTCTGAATCCCAAGGTCAGAGACACTGGGAGGAGGGAGTGGTGGGACCTGTGTCCATCACTTGGCGCCACACAGTCTTGGCAAAGACCAAGGGCCCTGGAGCCTCATCTGAGTGGAGAGAGGAACCTGATGTCCATGACCAGATGTACACTCAGCTCCATGCCAGCTCTGCGTGTTTACCTTTCACTCTGTTTGATTACACATCAGACTTCAGAGGGTTCCCAAACTAATAGCATTTCTGTACCAACCTGCCACCCGCTGATTCAGAAGTGAAAATTACATTCCACAACTATAGCTTCCACCAGCTGGCCCGGAAGGTGCTTAAAGTCAGTATTCCAGTTAGAGTTGGGTCACTTGGTTGTATCATTAACCAGTAATAATTGAGGCATAAATCTGTGATCAAGGCCAGACTCTGTCTCAGAGATGCTGGCTGATCTCAAAGCCATCCATTACCGGGGGAAGGAGGGATCATCGTTCCCATCCACCCCCACCCAGACTGGCCCACTTCCACTGCGGCCCCTCTGCTGGCCAAGTCTCCTGTCTTGTCTCAAATGAGTGCCATATCTCTAGAAAGTGGCCCCTATAGAAAGGACTCAAAAGATGAGGCTCCTTCTAGAATCTAGGATGAGGGTAACCAGAGTGCTGCAATTTGGGGACCTGAATCATCAGAGAGCAGTGCAGCATCATTAAAGCAAAAACTGTGCCTTTTAAAAAAGAAAAAATGCAAATGTACAGCAAATCCCTAAACTTGAACCGTTTCCTAGTGCCTTGCTAGACAGATGTACAGGGTGGGGGTGGGGGAGGGAATGTTTTGGTGGTATGTGCAGTTCCTGTCGGCTGAGTGCGTTTCTTCACGTCTAATTGCAAGCAGGAGGTGTGGGACCTAGACCAAGGTCTGAGATTGAGGAGCCCCCAAGGCAGAAGCCAGACTTGTCCCCATCAGGGCAGGAGCCACTGAAGGGCAGCTCGGCAGCATCTTTAGCTCATGGTCTTGAAGGGCCTCAGCAGCCCCTGAGAGAAAGCCCTGGGTTGCCTCTTCAAGCGCTGTTTGGGACCATGCCTGTGGCTCCCCGTCCCAAGCCCCAAACAGCGCACCACCTGCCCTTCACCATTAGGATCAAGGTGTGCAGCCTGCTGGCTAGATTTCCAAATGGTCCCACTCCAAATCGGTGGCAGTGTTCTCGGCAAGATCAGGGTTCCTGTGGGATGCAGGAGCATCCTCTTCCTGGTCCTTTGGTTCTCCCTGCCCGTCCGGTTCACACTCTAGAGTTGGGTGTGTCCACTGAGCTCTGGTGTTTGCCATTGCTGAGTTCTCATCAGTAGGTCCTGACACTTGACAATGTAGTAGAGGAAGGGCAGAATTTTATTGTTTGACTAAGCCCCTCATTTGACCTCATTTTCGGAAACCACCTGTCTCAAGGATTCAGGTCCCTCTCCTATCCCCACTGATGATCAATAGAACTCAGCCAGGAGCCTGAAGTGAGGCCATTAGCCAAGCAGCAGGCAGAATGTGGGCCCCTTTTCCTCAAAAGCTTTTATTTGGAGGAAGTCACAAAACTGGGTGTGACTGAAAAGTATGGTGACCATGCAGGCCACCTTCCCAAGGGGTCCTCCAGAAACATTCTGGAGGCAAAGAAGGTTCATGTCAAGTGCGAGGCCTTCAGAGGTGTCTGGATTGCAGGCACATAGGAGAAGAGCATTCTGCCTTGTGCCTCCAGTGGGAGCCTTCACCTGTGAAAACAGTCCAGAAACTCCTGGTTCTTCCCTTCAGGAAGAAACAGCTCTGAGGCAGCAGAGGCAGCAGCCACAGGAGAGATCTGAGCGGGATTGTGATGTTAAGGCCGGGGAGAAAGAGCAGTTTTGTTGAAGATGCAGCATACACGTTTCCAAAGTCCAGATTACACTCACGATCCAGACCGTCTATCTGTTGAATGTCTTTCTCAATTTAAAAAATAGGTGATGTCCTTGAAAATAGCTTCACCCTTCTCTCTGCATCTCCATTATTCTAGTCTCTCGAGTCCCGAAAGAATAGTAAAGCTCTACAGCAGTAACTGAGAGATCAGGATTCTTCGCTTCAACGACCCCTTGTCTGTATGCATCGGGTGGCCTGTCAGGATTTCTAGAAGGAAAAGAGTGGATGAGGGGCCCGGAGTGCAGTTCTGTTCTGGAATCCTTTATTTCTTTCAACTGATGCTCTGTAAGAAATCCAAGTCATGTTTTAGTTTAAACTTGATCTTGAGCAGAGGCCCACTGCCACCTCTGGGTGGGCGGGACCCACACACCAAGTGACAAGGTCTGCTCCCAAGATGGCTTCGGTTCCCCGGGCCAGCCAGCAGCGCCAGGCCCCTGTGAGTTCCCGGCCCCGCGGGGCTGCAGAGGCCCACCACCCTCTCCTGCTGCCTGGAAAAGTGGGCCTCTGTGAAGAAATGACTCCCGGTGTGTACCTGCGACTGTGATGCTGTTGAGTAAACTTCCAGACTTTCTCTAACGTGGTCTCTGGCGTCTTCCTTGCCAGGTGCTGTCCTCTTCCATCACTGCATGCCTACTTAGGACTCGGGCAGTCTGCCGGGAACTGAACAAAACACAACAGCCACTGTTCTAGGCTCTCGTAAAACAACAGGATGAGTTCACATGCACATAGGGATAATAGGGGTAGTTTAGAGACAGGAGTGGGTGTCAACAGCCAGGATAATCAGTGAGAGCCAAAAGATGAGGGAGTCTGAACCAAGAGGTGACCAGGAAAAGTGAGTTTCTAGCAGAGCCAGTGCAAAGGCCCTGTGCTGGAGAAGGAGGTGAGCTCAAAGAGTTCTGAGGGGCGGGCCACAAAGATCTCAGAAACCACAGCCAGGAGTGGGGGAGCTCAGGAAGGCAGTGACAATATGCAAAAGCCTAACTCTGTCTGATGCTTACCCAGAAGCCACAAATACTTGTTGACAACACATTTCTATGCTGTTGGTTTAGGTTGGTCTAATACCGTGATATAGAAAACAGACTGGCTTGCTCAGCTCTGTTCAAGACCTACCGCCATCTAGGCCTCAGCTCACGGTGCAGTGACGAGTTTCTTGATGATGCTTCCAGCTTCCCCCCTGGTCCCCAAGGTGAGTCTTAATAGGGGAGGGAAAGTTTGGGCGCGACCGTAGCACGAACTGCCCGGCGTTGTCCTTTGGAGCCCACCAGAGGGCGCTGCGGATCACGGCTTGGAGAAGGAGGACTGGGGCCCGCGCAGCAGGTCTGGGCGCAGGAGGGAGGAACTCAAAGGTCCTCAGAGTCCAAGGATCGCCCGGGTCCAGGGCAGTGCCCCAGGACCGTGTGCAGTTGTACGTTTCAAGTGTGGCTGCATTCGGGGTTGGCAGGGGGACCGTCCTTGGTATTCTCACACTCACACACCATGGAAACAAACAAAAACAAACAAACAAAAAACTGCAAGGTGAACCTTCAGAAAAGCAGGTTTCTTAGCAACTTTACAGCCTTTGGTGGTGAGCTACTTGGAATGGAAGCAGCGTCTGATCTCCTGCCAGCTCTGCTGGGAGCAGCCGACAGGGGTGGCAGGGCTGCCGCTGCCAGGACTGCCAGCCAGGCTCCCCTCACAGGCCTGTGCAAGGACGGGCCAGAATTCTGGGTTTGTCTGGATTCCACGAAGACACTTGCCAGGTTTCTTCACAGCTGCAATTTCAAGAGTTGGTCATTTAATAAACAAATGCATACTGGACCAAGTAGGGTGGACCCAGGGTGGTTCTGGGCTCTGTGCCCTCAGAGGGTGGTCCCAGCTTTGTCCTAAAACACAAACCCCTCAGCCTGTCTGAAAACCCTTTGGGGACTGACCCCACCTGCCTCTCCATAGCCTCCCAGTATGGCTCCCCTTCCTGCAAAGTCCAAGGCTTCCTCAGCACCGGGCCGCTGCTGTTCCCTCCACTTGGCACAGTCTTCCCTGGCCGTGGTTTTGTTACCCTTTAGGTCGTAGCTTCATTGTCCCTCCCTCGTCAAGAGACTTCTTGGATCACTTCTAAAGAACAGACAGTGCACACATCGTTCTCGGCTCCTTCGGCTCCCTTCACAGACAGTGCTATCCTGACAGACGGTTGATGCCTGTTGTTCGCGGTGGTTGTGCCCTGTCTGTGAACACGGAGGTGGTCAATTCTGAACCCCTGCTCCCAGGGTTGTGATCCTGATCACCTCTGGTCACGACATTCTCATCAAGCACTTGTTTTATATGTATTTCTGTTTAGAAATACCGTACTTAATATTTGTCATTGACTCGCTAACATTGAACTCAGCAACACTAGGACCCGTCTCTGTGTGGCTCGTCTAACACATGCGGCCCCTCACAGCCTCCGCGGGCTTCGGTACACCAGGGAGCATGTCAGCACCGGGGAGCGCTTGGAGACCATTCAACCAAAATTGCTGACAAAGATTTTAAAACGTAACACTAAATAGACCACCCAAGTGACGTTTGATGACAGTCCAATGAGAGCCAAACCAGGAAAGCAGCTGTCCCCTGGCTCGACCCCCGCTGAAACCATCTCTTAGGCAGATAGACCAGAATATATAACATTGGTGTCTTATGAGCAGTGGAGCTTGGTTCGCACGGGGAGGGAGGCCAAGGCCCAGCTGCCAGCAGATTCAGTGTCACAGACAGCCGCCTTGTTGCTGGGTCTGCAAGTGGCAGAAGAGAAGCAGCCCAGCAGACTCTGAAAGTCAGTGACCACATTCACGAGTGCCCCACACTCACGAACTAATCACCCTGTAAAGGGCCCACTCGCTAATGCCAACGGACACCTTATGGGGTACAGAATGTGTAATTATTTTATTCACTTGCTGATTCACTCATTTAATGTCTCTCTCCTCTCTGTGACTTCAGGAGGGTAAGGCTGTCCGTATCATGCACCATTTTATCCCCAGCCCTTAGCAGAACTGATTTGGCCCTCTGAAAGTGTTCAGCTGCTGATGAACAAATCTAACTAAAACTAAACTGCAGAATTTTGGTTTTAAGAGATTAACAATCCAATTATTCGTATCTCTATTATTCACCTATTTACAGCCAAAATAAAGCAATTTTCTAAAGGCTGACTCTTCCTAATCACACTTACAGAAGACTGACCTAATAACCAAAAATTACAAAATTTTTTCATTGGTGTTAGAATTTTCCAGTAGCCCAAATAATTATGTCTGGTCTCCCAGAATCCACTGAATTATCCCTTAGGAGAAGTTTGCTTGTGATCTGGCATTACAGAAACAGGTGGGGGGATAGAGGGAGGCTGGATTTGATCAGTGCACACTGTATGCATAGAATGAAATACACACTGAATCCCATTAATGTGTACAATTAATACATGTTCATCAAACATTTTTAGGGGTTGGGGATTTAGCTCAAGTGGTAGATCGTTTGCTTGCCTAGAAAGTGCAAAGCCCTGAGTTCAATCCCCAGCATGCCCCTTCCCCCAAAAAAGAGAGAGTGACTGTGTGCCTTCCTCCTGACAGTACACACAGTTCCTCCTTGCATATATAATTCAATTCCAAAAACATGACTAACATCCAAAGGACAAAAGTCAAACAGCAAGTTCATTCTGTAAACAAAGGTACCTAGTACTAAAAAATAATATAACATTTCCAATTACACCTGTATTTTTAGACACAATCTTTGGTGATATGTTTGCCATTTTTCCTGATATACCTACAGTTTGCTTCTTTTCCTTGACAGCTCAAAAAACCAGCCAAAAGCAAGGCTTAAGAACAACTGGTGGAGGCTAGAGAGTCATCCCTTTTCAACAAACCTAATCATTGCGGTCTTTACAGCAACAGCTAATAAGATACATACTCTTTTTTTTTTTTTTTTTTTTGGTGCCGGGGATCGAACTCGGGGCCTTGCTCTTGCAAGGCAAGCACTCTAACTACTGAGCTAGATCCCCAGCCCACATGCTCCTTTTAAACAACAGTCTCGAGATATAACTCACATCCTATGTAATTTACCCATTTAAAAATATATAATTCAGCACTTTGAGTATATTCACAAGTTTGTGCAACTGTCACCACTGTCTAATTCCCCAACATTTATTCTCCAAAACAAACCTACCTATAATAGTCATTCCTTCAACTCCTGGCAGCTACTAGTCTACTGTCTGTGTGCAGCTGCCTTTTGTGGACATTTTATATAAGTGAAATTATACAGATTGGTAATATTTTGTGATTGACTGCTTTCATTCAGCATAATATTTTCAAGGTTCATCCATGTTTCACGTGTCAGTACCTCATTCCTTTTTATTACTAATATTCCATTGTGTGAATATACCACATTTTACTTATCCATTCATCAGTTGAGGACAAGCGAGTTGTTTCCACTTTTTGGCTGGTATGAAGCATGTTGCTGTTAACATGCATGTACGTAAGTGTTTGAAATGGTCGATAAATATATGAAAAAATGCTCGACATCTTTAGCCATCAGGGAGATACAAATCAAAACACTAAAATTTCATCTCGTGCCAGCTAGAACAGCCATTATCAAGAAAGTAAAGGATGACAAATGCTGCTAAGGATGTGGGAAGAAAAGAAGCTTTATGCACTGTCGATGGGATTGTAAATTAGTACAGTCATTATGGAAAATAGTATGTGGTTTCCTCAAAAAACTAAAAATAGAATGACCATATGATCCAACCGTGCCATTCCTGAGTATGTCTGGAGGAGATGAAGTTAGCACCAGAAGAGACACAGGCAGGCCCGTGTCCATGGCAGCTCTAGTCACAGCAGTTAAAACGCGGGCTCAGCCCGGGTGCCCATCAACAGATGAATGAGTAAAGAAAACACGGCGTATGTGCACAGTGGAGTGTTATTCAGCCGTAAAGAACGAAGTCCTGTCATTTACAGAAAAACCGATGGAACCGGAGGTCATTATGTAAGGCAAATAAATCAGGCAAAAAAAGACAAGTATCACATGTCTTCAAGCACATATGGAATAAAAAAGACGGCCTGAAAGTAGAAAGGGAAGTATTAGAGACCAGGAAGCAGGCTGGGGAGAGAAGAAAGGGAAGAAAAGCGAGGGGAGAAGGGAGGGCAGACGTGATCAGTGCGTATGTGCACGAGCAGAAATGTCACAGGGAAACTCATTAATTCATACGATTATGTACACATGTTAATGCAAAAATGCTTCTGTGGATATGTGGCCTCATTTCTCTTGGGTAGATACCTAAGAGTGGAACTGCCATGTAGTAAAGTAACAGCATTTGAGAACTGCAAGTTCAGGTTCTGCCTGGGCAACTTAGTGAGCCCCTTTGACAAAATTTAAAAAAATAAAAAAGGGCTGGGGGTGTAGCTCAGTGCAAAAAGCCTGGATTCAATCTCCAGTACAAAAAAAAAAAAAAAAGAAAAAGCTAGCTAGGATAAAGAATAGTTCTGGTGGGCAGGGATGAGGGAAGACCAGTGACTTTTCATTGAAGAAGGCACTCCGAGAGGTGCCATTTAAATCAAGACCCAACGAAGGGAGATGGCCAGGGGAGGGGCCGGGGAGCAGGGAACAGCAGTTCAGGCCAAGGGAACTGGGAAGCCAAGGACTTTGATGTAGGGGGGCTCTTGCTTATCTCAGAAACCTCGGGTGGAATAACAGGTCTGCAGCATGGTGGACACGGCACAGGCAGGGAGCGCCGTGCAAACGCGCCGGGAAGCTGATGAGAGGGTTAGCGGGCACCACGGTCTGGATAGAGTGGTTTAGGGACTGGCCCAGAGGCCTCTGTGCTTCACGCAGAACATGACAGCGGCCTGGGCTGCCCTGATGGCCATAGACAATAAAGCCCAAGTATCTATTAGAAATGGCTGAAAGCCTTGATGACGCTTGGCCTGGCGTGTGGTGACAGGAAGTGAGAAGCAGACCTGGCGCAAGCGGCTTAGTTTACAAAGTGAACATCCTGGTCTGGAGCCCCTGGAGCTTCCCCAGCCAAGAGTTCAAAGCCACCATGTGGGGTTCAAAGACGTCAGCTACAACTGTAACGTGGGGTGTACCCCAGCCTGCCATGTTGACTATCTAGAGGTGGCCTTGAGTACAGAGAGGAATGCTATATACTGACTTCAGCTGCCATTTTAAAATCTATTTTTTCTTAAAGGCTTTGAGTTCATCCTACAAGTCTTTTTTTCTCTCTCCCTCTCTCCCGACCCCTCCCATGTCTCTGTCCCTCTGTCTCTCTCTCTCTCTCTCCTGGATTGAGCCCATGGTCTCATGCATATGAGGCAAGTGCTACACCACTGAGCTGTATTCCCCATCTTTGTTATTTTAAGACAGCCTCTTCCTAAATGCCCAGGCTGACCTCCAGTTTGCAGTTTTCCTGTCTCACCCTTCGACTGAGTAACTGGGATTACAGATGTGCACCGCCACTCCTCGCTTTGTGATTTCATTTTAAATATAGAAATTTTGCATCTAAAGATAAGAACTACCACTTTCACTTGTTCTTTGAGTACAATTGAATTAATTAAGTTTAATAGATTTAATCATCCTTAAATATTTAATAGACTTACTGCCTTAAGTAATCAAATTTCCATAGACACTTCAAACTACAATTACAAATTTAATGTGCTTGATTTTATCGAACATTTTAAATGCTCAACAGGGCAGACTTAGAAGTCAAAAGCAAAATACTCTAAGGCATCTAAGCAGCTGTTATAAATTAATGACCTAAACTTATAGCAAATGTAGCAAATCAAGTTCTCTTGACCATTTCAAGAACCTCGAATCCTACACAAAGTAGAAGAAAGGTCACAGAAGCTTCCACACTGTTTTCATCTTTTCATTATCAGAATATTTATTTATGTTTCCTTTCTGGAGTTGCAGAGTCACTCCCCCAACAGAAAAATCAGAATTTTCCCCCAAATATGGCTAATGGCAACCAATCTATTTCACTTTCAAATGTGTTGTTGTTTTGCCCACAAGTTTTCAGACACGACAGGGGACATTAGCCTATGAGAGGAGTGAGAATGAAGGTTATCATCTAGAGAGGGACTGTGGGGAGAACAGAAGGAAGGCCAGGACCAAACCCGAAAGGCCAGCGCCCAACCTCGGGGTAGATCCAAAGGCCAGCACAGAAACCACTTTACTGTGCCAAATGGAGTGTGTGTGAGCCCTTACTAGTTCCTTCATCTTAAGACACAAGGGATATTCCGGATAATCCAAGCACCACGATGCTGCCTCTGTGTGCCTCCCCAGTCCTAACACACAATAACCACTGCGTGCGCTTGGACTTGCTGCCCAACCTTGCTACACTCAGATCCCACAAGTTTAAACAGGGAGTAGAGTCTTAAGATCCTTTCTGAGTTTAACACCCGATGAGTCTTAAATCAAAGAACATTGTAAGCAAAAGTGCGGATATGGAAAATACATGTGTTTAGAAGAAAGTGAGTAGGCCAGTTAGCCTAGAGGTAACAGCTTCCAGCGAAGATGTTTCGTGCTTTAACCTTGAAAGCAGAGTGTTTTGAACTTTACAGTAAGTTAAGAATCATCTGAGATGATTTAATTTAAATATACACTAAATTAATGTTTTAAATGTAGATTTCTAAGCCCTGTACTCTTTCCATAAAGATTTCACTTAGTAAGTTTGGGATGGAGGCTAGAAATTTGTGACTTGTTGTTTAAGTCCCGGAGGTGACTGTGAAGTAGAGCTGGGTTTGACTGTAGGAGCCTGGAAATGTTTACCTGGACGGCCTGGGTGACGCACACGGTCTACTGGAGACAGCAGCGACCCCTGCAGTGCAAGCTGTGAGACACGGTACGATCTGGAAACTTGATAAATGGCAAAAAACTAAGGCTACGGCAGTCCCCAGAATTGAAGGTCTCTGCTGCTTGTACTGGTCAGCAGTCACCAGAGAAATGGAACTAGAATTGACCAACACGCATCTTCAGAATTTAGCAGATATGGAAATACGAAAAAGAAGTGTGGCAGAGATAACTGGCTGTGCCCCTACATTCCACCCTTCCACCCCAGTAACAGAACCATCCTTTTTACACCTGAGCACACAGCCATTAGGAACACAGATTATGTCTGCCACCCGCCCTCAACATTAGAGGAAGACCTTTTCTTTTCTTTTCTTTTCTTTCTGGTTTTGTTTTGTTTTGTTTTGTTTTGTTTTGTTGTGCCAGGGATCAAACTCAGGGCCTTGTGCTTGCAAGGCAAGCACTCTAACCACTGAGCTCAATCCCCAGCCCTACTTGTAGAATTCTTAAAGAGAAAATTAAAGCTTATTTTGGATTTTCCTGTTACTTGTCAAACCTAATCACAACTGATTTAGCCAATAATAATAACTATTTCTTATTGAGCACCTAATACATTTCAGGCACTGAGTGGTTTACATCTATTAACAAGTAATCTTCACAACAATCCTAAGAGGTTACTATCATCCCCATTTTACAGCTGAGGAAACTCAGGCTAATAGGTGGCAGAGCCGGGATTCTAGCACAGCCTGACTAGAAACATGGCTAGAGCTAGAATCAGTGCTCTCACCACTATGCTGTACTACACTCGATCCTGGAGGTCCTTAGCCAACATCCATCTACCCACAAATTCAACAAATACTAAGCAAGTGGCTGGTACTGGAAATACATTGGAAAACAGGGGAGGGAAGAGCAGACTGTGATCACCTGGCAGAGGTGTCCAACCCGGATTCTGTAAGGCTTGGTGGGGGGATAGCTTTTATACTGGGGTCTTACTGATGGAAAGAGTGATTCGGGAGGTGGCAGGGGAGCCAGGACTAAGAGGGGTCAGGGGGTCTGGTCAACAGACCAGGAAACTTTATAGTATTTGACCATAATTCCACTTCTGACACCCTGCTAAGGTGATAACCCTATGCAGTGAAAAAAAGTTCAAAAATATTTATACAGAACACAAAAAAAGATATCCAGCTACTGGAGATAGTGATAACGGCTAACAGGTATTAACCATGGTTGATATTCCCAGCATTGTTAGGGATTTATTTATCACTGCCCATTCATCATGCTTAAGAAGTGGAATAATTTACTAATCTATCACACCAAGTCAGGGATAGAGCTCAGCTTCAAAACCAGTTCTAACTTCAAGAACTCTGAAGAAGTCTTAAGCACTGTAACATACCAAGTATAGCACTTGGAGTGTTTTAAAGCCACTAAAAACACCAACTTCCCCTGATGAATGTAATAATTACGCATGGCAAACATGTACTAATAAAAATAAATTTTAAAACAGCAACTGTAAGAACTACCTATCACAGGGAACGTTTGTAATGAAGCAGTCCTTGAAGAAAGGCTATAAAAGAGGCCACAAAGAAAACACGAGGCTCTCACACATACACTCGCAAAATATATAGATGCTAGAAGTATTAAGTCTGGGTCTTTAGGAAAAAGAAACCCCACAGCAATTTGAACAGATAACTATTCATATAAAGATGTGCTCATTGTCACGGGAGGCTGTAGTAAGAAGGGATTGCCTAATAAAAAGAAAAAGAACCGTGAAGAATGCAGAAATAGCAGATATGAGGAACAGCTGCCACCTTAAGGCTGAGACAGAGGCCCAAGGCAAAAGTTCCCTCTCCTCCAGCTGGGAAAGGTGGGGCTGAAGAAGCTGTGTGGCTGGAAATAGCCTGGCGCCAAATGTGAATACTCTTTTGCAAACTATCTAAGCTCAAGGTATATGCTGGGGAAAGTAGAGCTTTTATCTACACCAATAGACTTTGGAACCATCACGCATCCTTACACAGATACCCAACCGCTTTCTGTGCACACCTCTGAACTCTCCTGCTAGACGGTATTCTTTTAGGGCATGGATTATGTTCAATGATTTACTTTTGAATATATGAACTCTGAGAGAGGACTCCTATTAAAGTGTGCTTTTTCCCCATTAAGTTTTTATGCTGTTTTTTCCACTGTAAAAGCAAAAAAAGAAAAAAATCATATTAGGGAAAATGCAAAGGTAGAACAAAAAGAGAAAAATATCAACCATATTCCTGCTACCTCAAATAACCACTATTAGTGCTTTGGTGTATCGTATGCACAAATAGCATTTTTCTTTTAAAAAATATAGATTCACATATATCCCACATGCAATTTTACAACACGCATTTTTTACTTAACATAAAAAAGCATTTCTCTGGCTCAACTCTGTTGACAGTGGTGTGTGTGCATGTGTCTCTGTGTGTCTCTGTGTGTGTGTATACACTGCTGAAACTACATTAAATGTTGACTGTATAATATTTCATTCTTCAGTATCACACTTGAGGGTGATACTAGATTAATCCACTGAGGGGTTTATAGGTGGGTGTAATGCTAGATGTTTACTTAACCTCTTTCCTTTTGAAACTTCTAGATTCTATTCTTCTTTATTACAAACAATCCCATAATGAACATGTGGTTGAAATTTTCTCTGGTAGGCCTATCTCCTAAAATGGCTGTCCCACGTGTGCAATTAGTAGGTGAGAGGGTACCAATACACTTAAGGCCACCGAGAACACGGGACAAATGCTTCTAAACATGGAAACTTGTAGCTTTTCCTTTTTACTTCTATTTATTTATTTCTATTAGTACATGTTTGTAGTTGGTGCAGATTACAATCACCTTAGGAAGTGGGTACATGTACATAATAGTGTACAGCTTGGTTCTTTTTTTAATCCCCTTCGCCTCACTCTCCCCTCTAAATCCCCTTTCCCCATTTGCGTTCTTCTTGATATTATTAATCTTACCCCTTTTTAAACAGAACACAAACCAGAAGTTCCTTCTATGCCCTCTACTCCTGCCGACTAAGAACACGTGTGTGTGTGTGTGTGTGTGGGCTCACCCAGAGTCCACACACACCCCTCAGCCCTAAGTGACTGCACAGCCCTGATTTAGGCCAGTCTGCCCTTTTTGACCCGAAGTTGGGGGCAGCCTGGGTACAAGATCCCCTCCGGCCCGTCCTCCTGGTAGGGTGGGGTGGCACCATGGGAGTAGCTGGGCGCGGCCCCTGAGGGCAGGCTGGGAGGCTCAAGGCAGAGACAATGCAGGTTACGGCTGCAGGGAGGGCCCGCGACCCGAGCCGTATCCATCCCGGAAGACTGGCCCTCGGTCTCCACCCCGGCCTTCCCCGCAGTTCGCCCAGTCCACCCTCCGGACCTGGGCTGGACTTCGAGTCTGCCCGGCCGCGGGGTCGCCCGAGCCCCCGGGGTCCTCTCCTCTCCTTCCCTTCTCCGCCCGCGCGGTCCAAGCCAGCGCTGCCCGGGTCGGGCGCTGCCCGCCTCCAGGCTCCGACGCCTCCGCACTCTCACCCTCCGTACGCGACTGTTCTGTCCTTCCCGCCACGCATGGCTTCCTCTCCTGCTCCACCAGCTCCCCCTCAGCGGTCGGCGCGTCCCCCGGCCCTGGCCCTTCCATTTTATGCCGTCCGCCCCCCGTGACAGTCTCGGTCCCCGCGGGTCCCGTCACACGCCCCTCCCCCAGGTCTATCCCTCTGCGCCCCCGCCCACGTCTGTACTTCTGTCCGCTCGCCACCGTGCTCCTCAGCCGCCAGAGGCTGTCCCTCCGTCCAGCCAGGTCCCTGGCCACCATCCCTCCCTGGAGCCGGGGAGTCTGAGACCCGTTCCCCTCCCTCGCCCCGGCAACTCTTCCCTCTTCCACTTTCTCTACTTTGAACCCATCCCAGCAGAGTCCAGGAAGTAGCCTGGCACCGGAGACTGGCGGCGGTGGCCCCCAATGGGTCGCGCCAGCGGCGGCGGAGGCCCCGCCTAGGGCACGATTGAGGCCAATGGGCGCGCAGAGGCGGGACTTCCGCTGTCCCGAAGAGGGCGGGGGAGCGAACTGTTGTGGTGCGGCGCGTTGGGCGGGCGGCGGCCGGGCGGCCCAGGGGCTGCCGCGGTACTCTGGGTGCAGCCCGGGCGGCTGCAGGGGCGGAGCGGGCCGGGCGCGCCGCGGGGCCCGGGTGCCGCGGGTTCGAGGCCGGGACCCGCGCGTGAGGCCGAGCCACCCCGGGGGAGCTGCCGGGCAGCGAGTTTGCTCCGCGACCGAAAGAAGGCGGGAGGCGGCGGGGGCCTGGGAGCCCCTGGCAGCCGGGGCCCGGGGTCCCGGGGAGCGGCCGACTCCGGAGTCGCCCTCCCGGACTCCGCCGCCCCGGGACGCGGTTCCGGGCGCCCGGCCGAAGGCGCCTCGGCTGACCCCCGGCGGGGCCCTGCGAGCGGCGGGCGCTGACCCCCGGGCCTGGGCGCGGGCCGGCGGGCGCTGGCGGGGGCGCGGGCCTCCCGGGCGCGGGGCGGCGCGGGCGCGGGCACTGGGCGACCGGCCCCGCGGGGAGCGCGGCCGCGGAGGGGCGAGCAGGGGGCCCTGCCCCGGGGCCGGCGCGGCGCGGGGAGATGAACGGCTTCAGCACCGAGGAGGACAGCCGCGAAGGGCCCCCCGCCGCCCCCGCCGCCGCCCCGGGCTACGGCCAGAGCTGCTGCCTCATCGAGGACGGCGAGCGCTGCGTCCGGCCCGCGGGCAACGCCTCCTTCAGCAAGAGGGTGCAGAAGAGCATCTCGCAGAAGAAACTCAAGCTGGACATCGACAAGAGCGTGAGTCCGCCGCGCCGGGCCCCGCGTCCCCGGGCCTCGGTCCGGACTCCCCGCCCTGGGCCTCGCCGCCCCTGAGCTTAGAATCCGAGAGTTGGGCTCGGGATCTTCAAGGCCGCCTCGGCGCGGCGGCGCTGGGCGATCCTGCCGGATCCGGGGGCTGGGGTGGGGTGGAGGCGCTTTGAGGACGCTCGCCTGCTGGGAAGATTTGACAGCAGTTTCTAGCTTGGTGTGCTGGCTTAGCTGTCAGAGCAGCGAAAGGTGGGTTGATTCTGTTGGCCCACGGAGGAGCAAGGATTGAGAAGGGGGTGACGAAGGGACTTGTCCCCCCTTGTCAAACTTGCCCCTCCTTGTCCAACTTGTTCCTCCTTCTAGGAACCCGGTTACTCCTTCAGATGGGGAGAAGTGGCACTTATTCCCTGTGTCCCGCAGACTCAGTTTCTGCAGAGCGTCACCGACCTGGCTTCGCAGGCAGCTGTGGGAATGCGTTTTTTCTGGGATGTGGCCGAAATAAGGCCAAGGCCAGATCTTGGGAGATGGCTCTGGTAGTCGAGGTGGCTGGAAGGGGAAGAAAACCAGTGTTCTTAGGGGTGGCATCTTTGGAAATGCGGAGGTGGAGATTTAAATTTGTATAGGATTGCCCTGTGCTTTGCGCCTAATTATAGGAGACTTCTCCTGTGTGATTTCACAACTTCTAGTTAACAATTCTAAAGATGTGCCTATTGTCAACCAATTAAGAACTTTTTAGTTTCACATCTGTTGCCGCAAGCCTTTAGTGGCTGCTTCAGGATTGGGAACTAGAAAAGAATTAAGGAGGCTATTTAATATTCATGTAGGTTGGGAGCTTAGATGGTTAACATCTATTTTCTTTTAGCTCTAAAATGTCTTCACATTTAGGGGGAAATCAGAGATTGCTTGTTAAACTGAAAGGAAGGAAGCTCACTTTTCCACTTCTGACTCTATGGTTGAAACTGAGCCCCAGATATAGGAAAGCAGGATGCCACATGTGCACAGCACCTAAGAGGCTTGGCTAACTTCCTAAACCCATGATCTGATTTACTTCCAAGCCTCATACAGAAGTCTTCATTAAGACTTTGATACATAAATGTTGACCTTTCTTCCAGGCTCTTGCTTCCTACCCTCAATTTTATTTAAAGTTAACCATTAAAATAGATTTGCAGCTCTTGCATTAAAAGTTGCTATTTTTAAATGATGGAGTGTGGGTTACTGGCTTTCTTACTACAAATCTCTGTTAGTCAGCAAATGAACAGAATTCATCAGGAACAAACAGGTAGCTAGACACCATGGTGGCCCTTGACCGTCACCTGTTGAAGAGAAATGCCTAATTGTGGGACAGTGACGCATTTATCCACCTGGAAGCAATGTCTGCCTTCTGTGTGGGTTGTTAGTAGCCTCTACTTGAGACCTTTATATTTTCCAGTCCTTTTAAATCCTTGAGTACCTCCTATCTAAATGATTTCTGCTGCTGCAACTGAGGCCCCATTTAGCCCCTGTGACCCCACTGGAAGACCGGCGTTGAGCTGTGTTGGTCATTTTACACATACTGTCTGGAAGAGCGATAGCCAAAGCCCAGCACTAGCTTCCTCCAGATGTAGGGCTGCAGAAGAGGTAGGGTTTCAGAGTGGACTCACTCAGTTTGTTTCAAGGTGGTGTTGTGGAGTCATTATTTCTGAATTCTATTTTATTCTCACAGGCTTGAGCAGGAATTCAGTTCCAAGTAACTTCTGTGCTTTAAGAATTTTTAGCTGTTGCCCAAAGTGAAACAAGAAAACAACTCCAGAGCTTCTGCTACAGCTCTCCTGCTCCCTACCCCACCCCCCAAAGGACACTGCACCCTGAAATTTCAGAAAACCAATATGTAGCAGTTAAGGCGATACATTAACTATCTTGTAAAAAGTTGTAGCAGAGAACTTTTTAAGATACAGCACCAGAAACCCAAACTCAGGTAGTTTAACTCATTTTATATAGACATTGGTGGTGGTCTGTGATTTATTAAGATTTAACATCCTTGCACATATTCTCCATCTGACGGATTCCTGCCTTTTTTTTTTTTACCGCCTACATTAGTATAAAGGAGGGGAAGGGGACATAAAAAGAATTAAGATGTGTTATGTACATGTACCAACTCACCATGATGAATGTAATCATCACATACTGCAAACATGTGCTAATAAAAAAAATTAAGTTAAAAAAAAGGATAGAGGGAATGGTGTAAAGGAAAATACTGGGATAGGAAAGGACACATAGCTGGGGTCAGAAGACCTGGATGACCTTGGCAAGACCATTTCTCCTCTCTGGGTGACGTCAGTTTATCCTTCTAGAAAATGCAGTTGGAGCCAAAGCGTTGCTCTAGTGATTGCTGAGTTCTCTTCCAGCTAGCATTTCCTTATTCTAGTGTCAGAACCTGAAATCTCCCAGCTAAAGCTTAGGAAATATCCTCTTCTGCCCGTAGTCCTCCTACCAGGTTTGTCACTTGCCTATATTGACGCCTCTGCTTTTATTGACTGCCCACTGTCTGCAAGACACCATCACAGCAGACCTGGAACTACTCGTGACTCAGTAATCCAACCACATTAAAGCGATAATTCTTCTGAATAAACAGTTTTCATTATTTTCTTCATAAAAAGGCCTGAATTAATCGATGCTGATTTCCTGTCAGCTTACTTTTATCTTTAGGGATTTAGGGAATAAACTCAGATTCAGAACATTTGTGCAACATCTGTTTCAGTGTCAACAACTCCAAGTCATTTACACAGGCATTTGGTTCCTGTAAGGTTTTTGAATGGTTCCTTCAGGCAACACGGGTACTTATATTCTTAAATAAAAGCATATTCTTCACATCTTAGTGGTTGTTGGCACCTTCACTTACTAATGTGCCTCCAGCCTATATAAGAAAGTCAGCGATAATATCAGCCTTTTTTTGCATGGTTCCACTGTGTGAGAATTTCTGTGTCTCCTTCCCCTTCTCTTTGTGGATCAGACGTGAGGTAATGCGGGAATTACACACTGATGCACAGAAATCGTTTTTCAGAGAGTTCTCATGCTCCAGTGGTAGCTATTGTCGGTGTAAAATAGGATGCCCCTTGTGGCAATACCACAGTCTGTGCTTTCTCCCTGCCCAGCTCACTGGAAGTCCATAAGGGGCCTGCTCAACATGGCCTCTCAGTCCCCGCCTCAAAAGCCCTGAGGGAGTTGTCTGGTCCAGAGGGAAGTCTGAACTGCCCGCAGGCTCCCTGATCCCCACACTGCCACTCAGCTGAGGCTGCGTACCCTGAGCTCTCACTGCCGCCCTCTGGGGGAAGTTCTGTCTTGGCTCCTGGTGTAGATTCTCCCTTTGAGTCGCAGCCTCTACCCTGACTGGCGCCTCTTCCTGTGCGAAGTCCACTTTGTCTGTTGTCGTCATTCTGTGAAGACTGAGTCCATAATACACTCTGGTGTTCGTGTTTTCTTTGTGTATTTCTTTTCTTTTTGTTCTTTGTGTTTCATTGGCTGTAGTGGGGATTCAACCCAGCGCCTTTACACTGAGCTACATCCCCAATTCTTTCTTTCCTTTTTTTTTTTTTTTTTTTTTTTTGAGATAGGGTCTCCCTGAGTCACTCAGTTGCCTGGTCTAGTTTCAAGCTCACAGTCCTCCTGCCTCAGCCTCCCAGGCTTTGTTGCTGTTGTGGTGGAGATGGTGGTGCTGGGGATTCAAGCCAGGGCCTGTACTTGCTAGGCAAGCCTTTCCCGCCTCGCTACATCCCCGGCTCTGTTTGCGTGCTCCTTGCTTCGTGCCCCAGCTCTGGTCTACCTCTCGTTCTTCCTTGTGACTCTTCAGTGCCTTGCTAAGAGAAAAAGCCCCATAATTTGACAGCTACCTGTGTCTTTTTCCATGGAATTAGCAACTCTGACTTTAATTCCTTCCCATCAGGTGAGACATCTGTACATCTGTGATTTCCACAAAAATTTCATTCAGAGTGTCCGAAATAAAAGGAAGAGGAAGACAAGCGACGACGGCGGGGATTCTCCTGAGCACGATACTGACATTCCTGAGGTAAAGGCCAAAAAAATCGACCAGATAAAGGTGGAAGAATGGATTCTAATCTGATTCTTCTTCTGGCCTGGTCTGCTTTTTGTGCTGACACGTAATTTTAGTCCCCTGTCTTGCTCTGGTTTATTTGAAAAGTGAATCAGAGAGTTATGGCAGCATTGAGTCTGATCAACTCTGACTGCTGATGGTTGAGAAATCACCTGGTCTGGCTGCTCGGTATTTTCCAGACAGGCTCAGAGACTCGGGGATGTCTACTGCCCTTTCCAGTAGACCGTCCTGCCTGGATTCAGAAACCACTGACATGCCTCAGGACAGCCACAGGGTCAATTTTTGTAAACCTTGCCTTTGAACTTAGAGATTGAGCATGTATGCCGGGGAGCAGTCTTCCCTTCTATTTCTGGTCTGTAGGTGAATTGTAGGTCATCAGTGCTTACCAGCTCTGAGTTTCTGCCATGATCTGATTCTGTGACTGCCAAAGATCCATTCCAAAGTCAGTTACACTGAAGCAGTCCCTCAGCCCTGGCACTGTTGTCACTCGGTGCCAAGACAGTTCTTTGCTGCGGGGCTGTCCTGTGCCTTGCGGGATCTTTAGTGGGATCCCTGGCCTCCCCCATCCAGATGCCAGTCACACCACCCCTGAGTTGTGGCAATCAAAAACATCTCCAGACGTTGCCATGTGTCCTCTGGGGGGCAAAACTGTCCCAAGTTTGGGACCACTGCAATAGCCAGTGAGCTCTCAGCTTCTCACCTGGAAGGCTGCCTTTCCTCGGGGTGCCCGTGTGTATTAAGTGAGGCTGCAGGAAGGAATATTGGGTTTTCTTTCTATCTAAATGGTTTTCACTTAAGACTCAGCAAAAGAAGAACCATTTATAGTGTACATTGAATATTTGACGCATGAATATTTCATAAGGCAACCGCCTGTTAGCACTCAGAGTGAAAATGACTGCATAGGAATAGAAAGAGTAGGCGGGCCTTTGTCCACAGATATGAAGGAAGCCTTTGAAATCAACCCCTTTCCCTCTGCCCCTTCCCACTTCCCTTTTCTACCATTAGCTTACAGTATCTGCCTGTTGCCTGTAGCATTATTATTATTTTATAAAGATGTATTTGGTCTCTAAATGCCTTTCACCAAAAAAAAAAAAAAAGGGTTTTGAGGAATGTTTTGAAACAAATGAAGGACTCTGGTCCCTCATATTGATCATTCATTTTGTTTTTAAGTGCTCTCCACCTGCCTGAAGCAAGAACATCTCTTTTAGAGGCAGGTAAAGGCAAGCCAACTTCCTGGGCCTTCACTGTTTCATGACCATGCAGCTTTCCTTTCCTTCTGTGTTAGAAAACAAAAGGTGGGGCCCTTCCTCTCCGTTATCCAGTCCCCTGCGGTGATTTGCACATTCACCATGGTGGCTTTCCAGCTTTCCCCGGAGGATCGTTAAGAATTCTAATACCCTTGGTGGGGGATGTAGCTCACAGGTTAGAGTGCTTGCCTAGCAAGTGCAAGGCCCTGAGTTCGATCCCCGGCGCCAAAAAAAAAAAAAAAAAAACAAGAATTCTAATACGCAAAAGCTGAACCTGGGGAAGAACTACTTGGAAGTTATACTTCTCCTCACTGTCCTTCATGCCCCCCTGCTGCCTGGTTCTAGCATTCCTCCTCCAGGATCTCTCTCTGGCCTGTTCTGTCTCGACAGCCAGCATCAGCACCCCTCCAGAACCTCACCTGCATCATTTCAGTAATGGACCGTTGCCAGCACCCCCACAGTCCCCTCACACCCACCTGTCTCCCTCCACCGGTCCCGCCTTCCTGAGACGTCACCCTGTACCACCTGCAATGGCACCGTCTGCTTCTCAAGACACAGCACCACTCAGCGTCGCCTTCTGAGCCCGCTGGGGGAATGCCAGCGGCCCCCAGCCATTGTTCGCCTCCTGGATTTCTGTGCTCACAACCTTTTCCCTTGTTCCTTGCTCTTCTCACTGCCTTCACAGGCCTGCCCTCCTCAGCTTGCGCCTCATCTCCTCCACCGGCCTCCTGGGGTCCGCCCACCCCAGCCAAAACTCTTCCTCTGTTGGTTTTGTCCTTGCCAGTCGCTAGGCCTCAGTGGACATTTCCCCGTCTTCATCCCTAACTAGGGTATGCGGGGCACATGGTGGGCTCTCGGAGAGTCCTGGCTGGTCAGGTGAGGAATAACCTGTTTCTCCCCCTCACCCTAGGTCGACCTGTTCCAGCTGCAGGTGAATACTCTACGGCGTTACAAGCGGCACTACAAGCTGCAGACCAGACCAGGCTTCAATAAGGCCCAGTTAGCAGAAGTAGGTAGATGGGAAAGGGAACCGGCATTGTACTTCTGACATGACCCCGATTCCCCCTCTTGCAGCACGTGTCCTCTGAGCGTGGTCTTATGGCTCTGGAAGCTGCACTCCATTCCCGCTTTAGACCTGGAAGGCACGTGGCAGGGAGAGAAAGGGACTTAAAACCACTCAACCCTGGAGCAGAATTAATTCTGGAATCTCAGGACTCTTGATTCTCAGTCCTGAGTATTGTTTTTTGTTTGTATCTTTTTTGCATTATTCTTTATAGGTATGATTCTTTCTGCACATCAGATCTGTCAGGTTTATCATCCCCAAAACCTTTGTTAATGTTCTACAAGAGCCGATTCTCTTTCCTTCTTTCTTTCCTTCTCTTTCTTTCTTTCTTTTTTTTTTTGTGCTGGGGATTAAACCCAGGGCCTTGCATGTGCTAGACAAGCACTCTACCACTTGAGGTAAATCCCCAGCCCCTTAGAGCTGATTTTCTTTATTTTTTTTTCTTCCTTGATTTCTTCTCTGGTGTTGGCAATTGAAGTATTTATTATAATGAATGGTACCGAAGAAAATTTTCTTCTGCCCTGACGTCTTAACACAGTTTGGAGGGCAGCGTTGTTCCTTGGCATTCGTGTGTATAGTCTCTCGTCACTCTTTTTTTTTGAGGAGGGGGTCTTGCCGTGCTGCCAGGCTGGCTTCAGTTCCCTGGGTTCAAACCGTCCTTCCGCCTCAGCCTCCTGAGTAGCTGGGACTACAGATGTTCACCACTGCACTCGATTTCTCATCCCTCTTGATGTGTTTTTCTGCCTATTGTGGAAAATTTGGCAGGATGAGAAAAGAAAAATACAAGTCTACCCTCTAGAGACAACTTTTTGATTTTCTTTGTTTCTGTCCCAGCCACCTCCATTCATCTAGAGGTCACCTCAAGGGCTTGTGACTTGGTCCATTTGGGAGCTTCTCTGAGCAGTGTCTCCCTACAGTCAGTTTTTTCTTATACCTTCACCAGTGCCCAGGAGCAGACAGCCTCCCTACGTGAAGGTAACATCACCCCACCCAGATGGTGGGGATGAGAGAGGGTGGGGCAAGAGGCCATCTGCATCCTCGAATCTTATTTTAGAAAGTAAAAGATAGATGGGCACGGCGGCACATGCCTATAATCCCAGCACTGTGGGAGCCTGAAGCAGGAGGATCTTGAGTTCAAGCCCAGTCTGGGTAACTTAGCGACTAAGCAAGACCCTATCTGAAACGTAAAAAGGGCTGGGGATGTAGCTCAGTGTGAAGACCCTCCGTTCAGTTCACAGTACCTACTCTGGTACAAGAGGCAAGGGCCAGGATTATGTAGTGAATGATAAATTTTCCTTCAAATCCATAGAGTCTTTCTAGAAGCAGTTATCCGTTATTTAGAATTCTTGGGTTTAGTTGTTTACATCTATTCGATTGACTGTTCATATGACACAATTTTAAAAAAAACAAATTCCTCCCCACTTTGAGAGCCTGCAAGGCTTGGTAGTAGTTGGCCAGCTAGAGCAGTTCCAGCATTTGCCTTTGTGGGGGTGACTGAAATTTTGCTAGGATGGCCGCCTGGCTGCCAGGGATGCAGAGCTGTGTCTTGGGCGTGCGGTAGGAAAGTGTGGGAAGAAGGGCTTTGTGAGTTTCTTGGTAGCACAGGGAGCTCACGGTGGTTGTGACTCCTTGCATACTCCTGGATGCACTCTGTGGCCCCCACTTTGCACAGTTTAGAGTTTGTGATCCTGACTTGTGCATGGCTTAAAGGACTTTGGATTATTTTTTTTCCACCCCGGTAGACTGTCAGCCGACACTTCAGGAATATACCCGTGAATGAAAAAGAGACCCTCGCCTACTTTATCTACATGGTAAAGAGCAACAAGAGCAGACTAGACCAGAAAACGGAGAGCAGCAAGCAGCTCGAATGAAGGAAGCGCATCTGCGGGAATGAAGTATGATGCTTGATGTGCAGGTGATATCTGCTACGTTTAAGCCCAGAAAGACTGTTAAATTTTATTGTAAATAAAAAAGTTCAAATGGTGAATACTGTAAATCTTTTTGGTCAGGAGATTATATGATTCAGCATGTGTATAGAAAGACATTCTTTTAAGGTAACTACTGGACTATGAAAACAGGATCACAAAAAGAATTTAAAAGTATGTATTGCAGCATTGAGCAAAGCATGACGTCCACGCTATTGGAATCATGCGTGGTCTGAGCAGTCCGTTTGGGACACCAGGCTGCCGCGTGCGTGACATGGCCCTGAACGACAGCAAGGTGCAGACCTAGGTCGGCACCCAGCCCTGCCCGCTGCGGGTGTAGATGTCCTACTTCACCACAAGCTTTGTCTGTCGCTAGCAAACCTGTGTGACCCTGGTCCCCCTCATTTGCCCTGTGCCTCGTACACTATGAGCACAGTCGGTGTTTGTCGGCTAACTGAGCTGTGGGCCGCCCCAGCCTTGCAGCATTTGCCTCACTCCACTCGTTCCTGAGACCTCTGTTTCTCTCGCTCACTGCTTAACTGCCGGGCGTGCAGGAAATCCTGAGGTACCATTAAGGAGATTTCACGTCAAGCGAGGATTTCAGGGCAGTTGCACGTGCAAGGTGGTATTTGCTGAGATTCCAGAGGCAGCGACGGAAGGACCCTTGCAGAAAGGTCCTTCAGGCACTCACCGCGCTGTTCTTTGTTGTGAAGTCGTGTAGTGTGACTTACACCACGCTCCTGGGCAATAAAGGCTTCGACAAGTAGAGATTCGGTGACTTGGAGCTCATGTTTTCAGAAGTATGAATCCTCAGTTCAGGAAAACCGCCAAGGGCCGTGTGATTCCCACCTAGAAACCCAGCTGTGGAAAGACATCCTGGTGGCCTGGACTCCCCGGGCCCTGCTAGGTAGCAAATCACGGGTTTGAGCAACAAAGGTCAGTGCCACCTGATGCTCATCTCTGTGAAACATTTGCCTCCCTCTTAGGGAGAAAGATTACTGAAGTCATTTTTGAAGTATTCATAATTATCTGATTTTTTGTCGTTGTTCAGAAAGTCAGAATCCTTCTGTCTAATTCTGTCTGAGCCAAAGTACCCTGTGAAAACAAAGCTTTATATCCAAAAGTGTGTTTCTGCAAAAGTCTGTAATCAGTGTGTTGGGGCAGAGGGTGTGGATAGGAGGATGGCAGAAAAAGAAGAAAACGATTTGGATTCCAGTTTCTATCTTGACATATTATGGGCAAGGGTGTCATTATCCTACTCAGTTCTGATTGTGAGTTATTCCTTAAGCCTTAAACAGTAAAAGGAGCAGTGGACAGCTTGGCCTAGGAGAGAGTTTTAATGTCTGTAGACGCTTAATCTGAGCGCCGGCTTAGAAGAGGGAGAACTAAACCCGCACTGAGTGGGGTGCTGAAGTGTCCGGGGCTCTCGGTTCTGTGAGTACCATCTTTTTCGTGGGATGGGGACAGGGCCACCACTGTCACTAGAGTGCAGTGTGTTCCACTGCGGCAAAGCTTTCATCAGTGTTTAAAGTGCATGTTTAGCAGAGTGCAGCCTTTTAACGGCGCTATATGAATGAGTGTGCACAGACTGTCCTCCGGGCTGGGCGGGGTCCTATTTCGGTGCTGCTGGTTGCGAAGGGCACCTCAAGGGCACTGGCCAGCGCTGTGGGTCTCTCAGATTCAGTGTGTGGCTTCAGAGACTGTCTCCCTGCATCGAGAAGGCTCAGCAGGGGCTGGAGTTGGGGACAGGTGGGAGCCACGCGTTCAGGCTTCCTCAACTTGCTCTGTAGTAGCGTCACCGTCTTAATGAGCAAGAAAGTCTATCTTCCTGGTATGGAAACCCAAATCGTGGGCATGTCGATTGTGTCACCGTGTGACAGCCTGTTTTCCCGGGTGAGAGAGCAGTTCCTTTCCGTGGAGGAGAGCGGCGTTTGGCTCCATCTGCTCAGGTGTGTCTGCGAGGGTGTTGTGCTCGTAACTCCCGCTCGGCCGGGTGCTGTGCACACTTGAGTCCCTCGTTGTCTTTTCTCCAGAGAGGGCTGTTTTTGGAAAGGGGAGGTTGTTGGTATCTTTTCAACTTTTAAAACAGGTCAGGTGAGAGAAAAGACAAAGCGATTTGAATTGTCTTTCTCATGTCCAGAAGTATGTACTTTCATCAAACCACTGAACCACTTGCCTTAGCCTCTTCTGCGGTTTCTGATGGCTTTATCCATGGGCGGGAGACAGGGCTTGGGGCTGGGTCCCCCAAGCCACAGGCCTGGCCTCAGGGAGCAGTGGGGTTTGGGGAAAGGAGGGTTCATCTTGGTTGCCTGCGTTTTTATACACCTGTCAAGGAGTCTCGCGCTTCCCTCTGCCTGTGTCGTTGCAGCATTGCCTTCTGGTGCTTCTGGGCAAAACTGGATTTGAAATCCAGAGCTGGCGTTGTCTTCTCCTTGAAGAGTATGGTTCTTGCCTGCGTTCCAGCCTAGTGTGGCTCTTTCATGTGCCCTGAAGTAGGCCATGTGGAAATGTCAGTATCCTACCGCTCGTGTCATTCTGTTTCAAGATTTTAAAAACACAAGCGGACAAGCTTCTCGTTTCAAGGAACAAACTCTTAGGCTGACAGCAGCAAGTGAAAATGATCATAGGTGAATCTTGCAAAAGATTAAAAGCCGAAGGATTCAAGACCAGTGTTGTAAAATGAAGAGGAATTCCATGTATGTGTCCCAGCTGCCAAGCTGTTAGATGTTCCTGTCTAGCTGAGTAGTCACCTCGAAACCCTCAGAACACAGATATTAATCATGCTTGCAGGTGGAATGTTGCAACTAACCTTGGCATTTGGGCTGTTATTTTGGGGGTACTTTTTTGTTGCTCTCCTGTGGGGCAGCTGCCTGGTGGAAATGACAGGAGGGCTGGGCACTTTCTATAGGGCTTTGCCTACAGAAATGGGAGTCCCATTGTAAGATCAGGGAAGGTGCTTCATGGAAATCATCTGTAGCTCTCAGCCACTACAGTGACAAGATCCGAAGACTGGGAAGGGCCTTGAAGTCATCCAGTCCAGTCTCCCCATAGGTGCTGACATTTCCTTACAACTGGCCCACCAGAGGTACATCTGGGCTTAAACACCTCTGAGGACAGAGAACTCACTACCTCCTGGGACGCCTGTTCTATCTGTGTCACCCTCTGGCTTTTCTATGTTCTCTGTAATTTCCCTCCTAGTCTCTGCGCCCTGGGGCCATGTGGAGAAAGCTTTTCATCTGGGCAGAGAATGTAATTCCTGGCACTGTCCCATGGCATTGTGTTTGTCTCCCTAAAGGTAGAGCTGGGACGTAGACATTTCGGTGCCCTGTCTGTCCTTCCCCCTGAGAGCTCATCCTGCTGAGCTCTTCGCTGGAGAATTTTTTCTGCCAGGCTTATCCTGGCCTGTTCTTGCTGAAGCTGGTGAGGTGGTGGGGGTGGGGGCCTGCTGAAAAGTAACTTAAGACAGTGCATGCCTTAGTTCTGCACGTGCCCCACAAAAACTAATGCTCATAACATTGTTTAGGAAAAACTTGAACAGGTTCGAAGAAAACAGCATCACTGAGCATAGAGTTTAAAGGTTCCATGGTTGCTGGGAGCTTTTTACAGAAAACCTCCAGACTTCTGTAAGGACTTCACGCTTGGTCCATGCTGAGAAAACAAAGCCTAAGAGCTTGGGGGTGGGGCACAATTGGGAGGTCTTCAAGCTGGGAAGGCCTTCAAGGTAGTTGTTGTGCAGTCATCCATTTTTAGAGAATGAGGAAGTAAAGTTCAGCAGAGTTAGTCTGAGGTCACATGGCCTCAGTCCTCTCGGCCCGGCCAGCATTCTTGTCTCATTTGCAGGCTGACTCTCAGCAGTGTAAGGTAACCGGCCCTCAGCTTCATGAGAACTTGTAAAGGAGGAATCCCCGGAGTCAGTGAGGCTCCGCAGGATGAGTGACATCATTAGGCCCGCTCAGTTTTGTGAAATGAGTAGTTGGGAAGAACAGATCCAGCCTATAGGTTAAGAACGGGATTCGGAAGCCCTCATGGGAGGCGTGGTGGTGTCCTTCTGTTGGAATTCGCGTGTATTTTTAGGGGGAGGGTGCCGGTACCAAACTCCGGGCCTTGTGCCTGCTAAGCCAGCACTCTACCACTGAACTAAATCCCCAACCCCCTTTTTGCATTTTGGGGGGGTTCTTGTGAAGTGGGCTTGGTCTGTGATCTCTTGGCCCAACTCCTGCCGCCCAGGCGGTCCTTTCAGGTTGGGATTCCCAGTCCAGGACTGAGTTAGCAGGGGAGCTGAGGAGCAGCGGGCTTGAGATCAGGCCCTGGGGAGGATGGTGCTTCAGGGTGCCTTCTGGTTCCTCTCACTATACTGCAGACTGTCCAAGTTCACGGTTAGGAAGGGTAAAGTTGGTTTACTAGTTTGAGGTGGAATCCAGCTTGGGTAAAGGGGAACCTATTCTTGTGGCAGAAATGTCTACAATCCGTTGTTTCATGTAGCTTACATCTCAACACGAACCCTTCCATTGCTTTCACTTAATATGTTTGCTGATGACCGAGGGTTGTACAGGACCCCTCTTTTCCATCTCTATTGTCTGTTACGCTCATCGGAGAATATTTTAGGGTATGGGGTTTGGGGGGGGTTTCTTGTCCATTTTGTAACTGCCTTATTGAAAAGTAAGTGCCCTTCCATTCCAGGCCTCCTCATATTGTACTTCTTTTCTGCCAAATTGGGGGGATCATTTGTATTTTAATTTTGTAATCTATGGCTATGTACTGTTGAAAGGCTCTCAACTCTTTGGAGTCTCCTTAGTATGTATGTGACTTTTCATTTGCAATATCACACAGGTGGGATGGCCCAACTTTTGCTCTTAATAAATGAACCGAATGAGTAGAAGACACACTCTGTTGTTCTCTTTCACTTTGTGCATGAATTCAGACGCTTTCACGCTTCAGGCCCCTTCCATGTATGAGCAGCACCCACACTGTCCCGCAAGCCTGGTGCACAGGAGGTTGGGTCCCTCCACTCATCTGGGTCCAGCAGTCTGAGTGGACTTCCGTGTCGTGCGGCAGGTACCCGGGGCGTTGGAGCCCCACTGCCTGGACTTGGCATTACCCATCTAAGACAAGAGTCCTAAATGCACTGCATGGAGGGTTGCAGATTGAAAAGTCTGCAGGGGGCAGGCCGCACACGACAACTCGGGTCCCCTCTAAGAGCAGCTGCTGTGGGATCAGGTGTTGCACTTTGCTAAGAGGAGCTGGAAATTCAGAACTTTATGTAAATATCCATGTTCAATGTCTTGAAAGCATGCATGCGGACTGGGATTCCAGCTGAGCCTTGGTAAGAAATGCAGACTCTGCGCCCTCGCTTGCTGGCTACCCACCGAATCAGAATCCGTTCTGACAAAGTCCCCAAGCCAGTCACCTGCATGTAACAGTGTGAGAAACCCAGCTACGTGCCTGAGCCTTCCTGTGCAGGTCCCTGAGACCAGGCGGGGTGTGACCCCTCATCCAGCCCTGCTGCTGGGAAGGCGGCAGGCAAGCCTCAGACACAAGTACCACTCCGTCTCCAGCAGAACGGAAAGGAAGAGAGGTAGTAAAGGTTTTTCCTTACATGAAATAAAACTAATTCATCCTAGCTTTAAAATTTGAAACCTCACAGAAATTTCGGAAGTACTCTTCCTCTCCTCGCCATCACCCTCGTCCTCTCCCATCCCACTCCTCCGTAGTCGTCACGGAGAGGCTTTACATGCAGCACTTGTCGGCCGGCAGGACGGCTAGGCAGTTGTGGCTCCCTCCAGCGTCCGCTGGCTCTGCGATGGGCGTGCTGAAGGATCCCTTGTTACAGGCTCCCTGAACTGACTCCTGCAGAAAGCAAAGGAAGCGCCAGTGTTCATACCATGCTGTCCCTGTCTGAGGGGTAACTAGTCGTTTATCCTTCTGTCTGCTGCCTTCCTGCTGCCGTCTTCCAGCCCCTCCCAGAGCTGCAGAGAGGAACTTTGTCCCCAAACTTTTCTCCACTGGCTGGCCCCCTACTGGGGCAAAAGGATCCACAGACATCACTTTTAAAGGACGAACCCACATCTTAATGTACCACAAGAACAAAATTTCACGAGAAATGACCTTTTTTTCCCTCCAAAATAGAGCTTTGGCATATCAAATATCTGATCATCTGAAGTTTAATACTTTGCACCTACCACTCACTTCCCTCCGCCAGAATCCCCCAAAAGCTCTATTGGGGTGCCAATTCTTGGGCCCCCGTCCTGCATCCTCAATGAGAAGCTCAGGGGCTGAGCCCCAGAAATAGGATTTTCTTTTCTCAGGTAAGACACAAGCTCAATAAAACTAATCCAGTCAGAAGGTTTCCCAGTCACCAGCTTTGTCTGAATGCTGCTTCACACTTCTGGCAAAACCTACAAAATGAGGGCATCCCGGGGAAACCTGTTTTCACGAAGTCCGGCAACTGATTCCAACATCCGGGTTCAAGAACGGCTGAGTCCAGCCCCCAAGGCCCGGGCCCGGAAGTGCTGATACTCAACATCAGACAGCTGAGAAGTAGCCCAGCCGGAGAAAGCGGTGACAGGCTTTGCCACAGACGCACGACAAGCCGCTTGAATGGACGATCCTCAGCGTGGATAAAGGCAGAATGAAAATAACCCACAGTTCCTAAAAAGATGCCTGGCGTGCAGGAGGACACTACAAATGTCTGGGATTGAATGTTCTGTGTACTAAACAGGCTTTGGGTTTTTTTTTTTTCCCCTCCAAGTTTACAAGACTCTTCTACATCCAGGAGTAATAATAGCTATCAAGTACAGAGTACATGCCAGACAATGTGGTAATAGTTGTAAGTACATTAATTCACTTAATCTCACTATAATCATATAAAGCACGAACTGTTATTAACTCCAGTTTATAGCGGTAGAGGTACAGACTCAGGTTGAGGTACTTGCGCGAGAAACACGTGAGCGAGAACCACTTCTGCGATCGGATCCAGGGCTCTTCTGGTCCTGGGGACACTGTTGTCAAAGAACCCAGAATGCTGTGCTTTGAAGCAGTACGGCCGCAAGTTACCCCGATCCCGATCAACGGGATTTACTAAATTTTAATGAGGGATTCCAAGAAGTCACTAAGACGCTAGTTAGGAAATTTAATAGGTTTTAATGGAGGTTAACAAGGTACATCCAACCTTGCAGCCAGGTTTTAACTCACCGGAGCTGAACGGACATTAACAAGTGCAGGAGGCAGAAAGGCACCTGCGTGATTTAATGGGGTTAATGAACCTGTCAGAGGTTGGCGAGGACAACAGCAGAGCATGCCGCTGTTAACAAGCTGATCTGCTTGAAGTCAACACACGTTTATTAAAGAGTTGCAGCCTGCCCTGGCCTGCCCTGGGCACAGGGAGCGAGTATGAGAAAGCCACCACCAACATGCCAGCAACAGCCAGTCCTGCTTGTTGAGTTTGGGCGTGGGCCACTTTCTCATCCATGCTTTCTGGGTGTTGGCTAAACTGTTTAAAAAGGGCACGAATCATTTTTACCATAATTGAAATACCAAAGCCATTTTGTGAAGCACTTTCAAAGCACTTACTATTGGCTATTAGGAAAGGAAAAACAACAATAATACAATCTTAAATTTGAGCAACCTGTAGATGATATAAAAAGCTGTAGGGGTTGGGGATTTAGCTCAGGTGGTAGAGCATTTGCCTAGCAAGCACAAGGCCCTGAGTTTCATCTCTAGCATCACCCCCCCACAAGAAGATGTTACGTATTTATCTCCATGGGTTTTGGTCACATGATTTGGTCACATTGTTGGAGAGGTGTGAAACAATTCCTCATCTCTGTCTCCTCAACTGATACCGTGCTTTTCATTAAGCACTCACTATGCGACTGGTCCAATGTTAAAAACTTTTTATGCCTTCACGACCCTATGAGATGGGTATCATTATTATTCCTTAAATTTAGACAGGTGAAATAGCTTGTCCAAGGTCACCAGAAAGTGGTG
Organism: Hystrix cristata; assembly: GCA_004026905.1. Lineage (NCBI taxonomy): Eukaryota > Metazoa > Chordata > Mammalia > Rodentia > Hystricidae > Hystrix > Hystrix cristata. Next base: position 15,498 of record PVJO010008659.1, on the reverse strand, counting down.
TGGATGAGAATCAAACAGGTTCCACCATGCCATGTTGCCTACTAATTGAGCAAGATAATGTCTCACAGTAGTGTTGCTTAGAACAGTAAAGAACTGCCAGACTTCCTTGCCAGGATTGCTGCGAGTTCAAGGCCAGCCTGGGCTACACAGCAAGACCCTATCTCAAAATAAATAAATAAATAAATAAAATAAAATTAATTAAAATAGGAGTATTATATATATGTCATCATTGTAATATTTAATGATAGAAGCACATATCAGCTTAGAAATACTATATATATATTTTAAGATATATAGTATACTACATGTAATACGAATGAGTGTACATACAGTAATACCTATTGTGTATGTGTATACACAATCGTATATATGTAAATCTGTCTATAGATGCACACACAGACACACATATCATCTGTGATCATAGCCAAATTTATAGGCGTATTAAAGCTTCTTACTATTCCATGTGTAACCATGCTGTATCCACAGGATTTAGAGTTAAACAGGAAGGATAAGGCATTCTGGAAACCGAAGAGCTTCCTGGAAGAAAAGGCTCCTGGGCAGACCCCAGAAGGGAGGAAATAGGTCCGATGAGATGAGAGCGAGGGAAGCTCCAGGTAATGTGACTGTAAGTGACACCCAGAAAGCCTCAGATGTGGAAGGAGGAAATGAACTTTGGAGTGACCAAACCTGCCATCATTAAAAACCAAGCCAAACAATGCAATATGATCAAGAAAGTGTTGAGTGTCCTCAGTGTCCATCCTCTAGGAGCTGGAGTCTCAGAGAAGTCAAGACAGACAAGAATGGAAAGCAGTCCCCTGGGCAAGACCACGGGCTCCAGGCCAGGTTCAGCCCCACCCCAGCCTTGCCTCCAAGGGAGAAACAGTGCTGCCTGCCGCACAAGGGTTGGAGAAGCCAAGGAGGCTTAGCAAATGCAATGAGCTTAATTAAGCTAAGATGGCTAATGAGCCGTTCGGAGCACTTTCTCAGCCTCCAGCAGGACTGGATCTGCTCAGTGAGTGGTAGGAGGGCCACTGTGCCTCAGCAGCCACAGGACATGCCGGAGGAGACCCACTTAGCTGGGCTGGGAGTGTACCCGATGAAGCCTAGCAAAGCCCGCAGAACTGAGAGAAGCAATCACAGAGAGACGCGGGTCTGCCTCCTGGTTTTTATCTGCCCTGGTTGAAGTTGAACTTGGCTGCAGCCATTTAAACCACTCCAAGGAGGCTGCATACTATTCATATTTCTATCCAGGAATATTTCCAAAGCCGCACACAAAAGGATGGTCAGGATGGCAGACCTTAAGAGATGTGGTTATTATTTGTTAAATACCTAACAGGAAGTAACTGCCGTAATGGAATATTTACCTATGTAGTCGTAGTTCATATACAAACCTGCAAAGAGCTGTTATCCCTAATCTTCATGGAAAGCGGGGCTCAGAGAAGTGAGGTGGCTTACTCGGCCTTCAGGGTGAGCTAAGATTTGAACCCGTGCCATCTGCCTCCTCGTGCACTATGCACCTTCTTCCGCAAAGGGACGTTGGCAATGTTGGGAGAGGGAAGAGCACTAATCATTGTTAGAACTCAGGATCCCAGCAGGTTGGGCCGCCAGGAGAAGCCGCCCCAGCAGGGCAGTAGAGGCAAAAGGCTTTTCAGTTTCGGAGGGACGATTACGCTTCATTCAGTATGTTCTATTCAAGGGTGGGGGGTGATGCGTTTTAAACTGTGCATAGTGAGGAAACGCAGACCCGCCCCTCAGTCCCTCTAGGGAAGAGAACTCGGAGATTCTGGATTGCAAAAACCCCATGTTCCCTCGGTAGTCAGCCTGCATCCAGGACTCCTGGCTTTGGGAGCTTGCCGGGTCCCCTCTCTGCGCCCCTGAGCTGCCCGGGGAAGCGAGAGAAACGAGCTCCTGGGACTCTGGACTCTTGCACAGAGGAGTCTGGAGTCCTCCCGCATTCCTCCGCACTGAGGGCGCGGAGGAAGAAGAGGCCGCCAGGTGGCGCCCTCCCCCAGCCGGTGGCAGCTCGGGCTGCGTGGGCAGGCTCAGGGGTATCTTCTGCCCCACCTAGGGACGCTATATTCGGTGGGTGCTTTAATCGGTGCCGTGATAAAATTCCTCGACCGGCAATGCAGAAAAGGGACTTGGATCTCTGTTCCGCCCCCTTGTTTCACAAACGACACAAACGTTCAACTAGGCAAGGAGTGCCCAAGGTCTCTCAGCACGCTGGACCCTCCACTTGGCTCTGGTCTGGTCTTTTCTCACCACGCTAAATGTTCTCACACTCCCCCGCACGCTCACTTCTTACCCCTGGACTGCCGGGTCTAGGAGAGGACGTGCTCCCCTCCCCTCCCTGCAGTACTCTCAGCTCCTCAAGTAGGCCCAGCAGCCCAGCCCCAGCTAAGGAGCAGCAATCCTACCAGCTGTGCTCAGCGCCTGCCTCCTGTGTGCCCGGCTGAGGGCCTTCCAATCTCATCTCATCCTTCCTGGCACATCTCTTGGAGTTACTCGGCCTTCCGTTTCACCAAAGAGAACTCGGGCTCGGAAAGGTGAAACCTACTCAGAGCCACTCAGCCTATGTAGCCAGTTTATTTGTAAGTACTGGATCATAATCCAGACCTGCCTGTTGACCTCGGCCTGGACTCCTGTATTATAGTCTCTCTGCTTTAAAACGCTTTCGGAAATGTTTTCCCAGACCAGAGCTCTGTGGGGCGGAGGAAAAGTAGTGCTAACCTATATTAAATATTGGAGAACTGGGGCCGAGGGTATGACCGGCCTACACAAAGTGAGTCTCGGACACTAGCGTCGCTGGTTTGGGAGGAGGCAGCCTGAGTCTGCATCCCAGCTGTGCAGCATGATAGTTATGTCGTCCCAGCTGTACGGCGTGATAGTTATTTCCTCTGAGTCTATTAGGAGATGAGCCCGTGTGTATGTAATACACTGTAAATGCTCTGTTAAGAGTATAGTTATGTATTAATATGATTAATATTCCCACTACGTGAACCTCTAGACCTGCATTGTTCAGTGTGGAAGCCACTGGGAAGAAATACTTGAAACAGGATCCAAACTGAGATGTGTTACAAGTATAAAACATACTCTTTGATTTTGAAGGCTTAGTATAAAAAGAAGAGTTTAAAACTTCTCAGTCATAATTTTTATATTGGTTTATGTTGAACTATATTTGGGGCATAGTGAGTTAAATATGTCATTAAAAATTTTACCTGTTTCTCTGCACGTTTTTAATGTGACTGCAAAAAATTAATTAGAGGCCAAGCAAATTGGTGCACACCTGTAATCCCAGCACTCAGAAAGCTGAGGCAGGAGGATGGCTTCAAGTTTAATGTCAGCCTGGGCTACCTAGTGAGTTCCAGGCCAGCCTGGGCTATGCAGCGAGGCCCTGTCTCAAAAAAAAAAAAAAAAAAAATTAAATTATGTACTTGACTCACATTTGTAGCTTACACTATATTTCTAGGGAACAATGCTGCCTTAGCTGGTCTTGATATTCAGCTCTGCAGCCTTATCTACCCCTTGGTTCACCTTGATGATGTGGAATGAGGAGCTTCGAACCTGGAATCTACCAGCAGGCAAGTCGCTGAAATGCAAGCCTGTTGCAAACACACCTTGCTTTCCAAAACAAGCAAACAAACCAAAATAACCTCCCAGGGCTGTGGAGAGGGTTAAATAAAATAATAAAAACAGCTCCACCACAGACTGCAGCTCGGGGCTTTGAGCTCCTTATCTCTCTTGGTGCTCACAGAGCCCAGGAAGCCAGGCAAGAGTCTCTTTCTCTGGCTTGTAGATAAGGAAGCTGATGGAGGAGCACAGTCCTTGTGTTACCTTGGGCAGGTCTCCTCTCTGTGGGCTTTAATGTCCCCTTCTGCAAAACAAGGGAGCTCTTAGGATGTGATCTTCCAGGTCTCAGGGGTGTGGATACTTGAGCCTCTCAGTATGCTCAGGGAACCTCAGTAGTAATCTTTCTCAGTGAATTTAGGGCTTCTGAGACTCCTCTAAAATCCAGTGCCTCCCTCGGCCATTCTGTGGGGATAAATGTGCATTTCTGTTTGTTTTAATAACATTTGTAGGAGCTTTATATAGTGTCTGTGTCTGCTTACATTAGACGCTGTGTATTATAGTTAAGAGTCTTTCACTATTTCCCATATAAACCTTGTTTTTTATGGGTTTGGGAGAGCTCAGCTGTAAAAACTCTCGCTGCTGAAAAAAAAAATTTTTTTTTCAAACAAATTGGGTTTAAATCAGGAGGCTAGTTTCAGACACTTCTAAGAGTGTGTATTTTTTCTTCCCGGTCACTTTTCATTTAAAAATGAGGCTGACTGATTTTTTTAGTTTCGTTTCTTTTATGAGGATTTAGCAAGACCGTAAGCCTAACTGCCAGCTGCACGCAGAGAAGGTATCCAGGGCCTTATCCAGACAGCCCTCCTGGGATGGAGCCTGCAGAGCCGCCTTCGGACCCGGGCGGCTTCTGGTTGGTTGTGCGACCTCAAGCCTCCGGCTCTTCCTTCCCCGTCTGTCCACAGGGAGCGTGGTTCCTGACTGGCCCCCCTGGGTTAGGAAGAGGAAAACGTGCTTATAGAAGTGGAAGTGCCAGGAGAGGTGAAGGAGCTATGCAAACAAACACCGAGGCTGCTGTGAAGAATCGCACGCTGAGTTTTCTGCCAGCAGCAGAAAGCAGGAAAGAACACAGAGATCTGCGCCTACCCTCTTCCTCATCTTTGTGGAGGGGATCCACCCAGAGGCCAGCAGCAGCAGAGAAAGCTGGAGCTGGACACCTAGACTTCTTCGTGTAATTCCTCCCTTCTATTTCTTGTTTTGGTGACCACGGAAAATCAGAGGGAAAGAAGCACACACACACACACACACACACACACACACACACACACTGGAGGTGCTCCGAGAAGTGGGGGAACCATTCGACCCATACCCAACCTGCCTTTACCATCTACATGACCTTGAAGGAAATCCTTCACCTCTCAACCTCAGCCACCTTCATATTCACCTCAGAGAACTCTTGTGCCGCGAATATGAAATAATGCCCACTAAGAGTATGAATAGCTTGCTTGGAATTTTTAGTTGTTGTTTCATTATTCGATAGACTTTAAATGTAAGGAAAAGACACATTTGCTGTGTGGAAGAAATGAGAACTCTTCAAGACAGATATTTACTCTTGTATGTTAATCGGTGATCTGTATTAGGATCTTCTCTTATTCACTGTACTCATACCCACGGTGCTTAGCCCATGGTAGGCACTCAAGAAATTTACACTGAAGAAACTATGTATAGTGTTGAAAGTGTGCTGGCAGCAGGAGAAATCAAAAGGAAATTACGGCTTAATTCTTATCCCAAAAGTAATATTTATTCATTGTTAAAAAAATTTAGAAAATATAGCTAAGCAAGAAAAGTAAAAATTACTCTACCACATGTCAGGGGTAGAGGTGTAAATGTTTTGATGAATATTCTTCCACATTTTCTCAATGAATAATATTTATTTATATTTTATATAAAGGGGGCTCACAATGAACAGTGTTTAGTATTGTGGGAAGGGTTTTCCCACTTCACATCTCATGGACAAATTCCACATCAATTGCCGCATTTTTCCAATGACCGTGTAATAATCCATTGTCCTGATACACTTATTTGGCCTGTTCTCTAATAAACCACGTCGTGTTTTCCTATTTTTCACTCTTTAGCCAAATAGTTCTGTACTTAAGTCCTTGTAGGATCGGTGACTATTTCCTTTACGAAATATTCATTGCCATTACATTTTTCTATATAAAAAGATAATATACTTAATTTAAAATAATGATAACACTGCTTCTGCCACAAGCGAGGTGTGTGACCAATTGCATTGAAACCTGGATAGACAATAAGAAAGTAAGTGTCAGGTTCTGCCGACATTGGCAAAGGAGGGAGGCTAAAGAAGACTGAGACTCCGTGACCGTGGCCGAGGGAAGGGCTGCAGCCCAGTCTGGAGACCCTTGGCAGAGACGCAGACCGGTTTGTGCGCCCTGGAGTAGCTCCGTTCCCCTCTCCCGGGCTCTTCCTGCTGTGGGCTGAACGCTGGGGATGTGGCTGGGCTGTTCCTGGACCCGGGGAAGTAGGACAATATCCGGCCAGCCCCTCAGTGGGCGTCGGCTCCCCTTTCAGCGTGCAGATTCAGGGTCTGAGGCCACGACGAGAGTTAATGGAGACCGAATTTAGGTGTCTGCTCCCTCTGTGCCGAAAGAGGGCCTGGGGCCAGCTGGATGGCGTTTTCTGAAGTGGCCTTGGCGGTGCCCCTTAATGGGTACCCCCTCTCCTTTTCCTGGCCACAAGAAAGCAGGACTCGGATGCGCATTCCTCCCGTGCCTAGGATACTTCACCGTGCTAAAAATAGTAGCGTGAGCTGGACCTGTGTACAGCCAGAGGTTTGTGTGTGCGCGCGCGCGCGCGCCCGAACTGGAGTCCTGGGTTCGAATCCAGCTCTCTCGCCCGCGGGCCCTCAATCGGGTTACTCCCTGGATCCGTTTGCACAAGCTGGCTAGCATTTCCAAAAGGATTCCCCGCCCAAGGAAGTTAAAAAGCTAAAGAACCCTTGGTTTTTCTTTCTCTTCCTCCCCAAGGGGCCTTGGGGCCTCCGGCCCTTGAGGAGGCCGGGGGAGAGGCGCGTCGGGCCGGCTCATTACCGCGAGGTGTTGCCCTAGTTAAACCGCGGGCCTGTTTGATCTGGCGGCGGGTGGCGAGAGGGAAAAAAGAAAAAAGTAGTAGGGCTCGCGTAGGGAGACGCTCACACCTCCCCCACCTTTTCCCTGTGCCCATAAAACACCTTTTATTAACTCCTTCGCGTCCGGAAAGGCCCGCGTGGCCTCTCCGCCCCTGCCACAGTGTTTACAGCCAAGACTAATGGGGCCCCATATTCACCCCGAGGCCGGAACGAGGCGCCTGGGGCACGCCTGGGGCCTCGGGAAGCCCTGCCCCGGAGCTGCCTAGAGTTTGCTTTCGGGTCCCCGAGTCAGAGCCCAAGCTGTGCTGGGGGGCGCGGACCGGAGCGCGCCCTCCGCCTCCTTCCAGAGCGGGCGGGAGACCGCGCGAGCCGCACAGCTGCGTCGCCTGCGGCCAGCAGGGAAGCTGTTAGGAGACATAAAAGCGCTCAGCATAGTGTCCAGCACTCGGCTGCGCGCAAATAAAACTAAAGGCAAGTTATTCTTAACTCTCGGACGCGCAAACGCCCCTGGTTAGCCCAACGCCTCTCCGCGCCTCTGGGCAAACACACGCCCAGCCGGGCTCTCATTCGGGGACACACGCCGGCGATGCACACCTGAGCCCCTTGCACAAGCCATCAGGCGCTCACAAATATTTGTTGGGTGCTGTGTTGCTAGAGAAACCTAAATGCCCCACATGAACCATAAACACCCACAAGCTCATTTGTAAAATAATCATAGCTGCTGTGACTGGTTGAGTTCTTAACCGCGTGCTTGGGGCTGTGCAAAGCGGACCGTACTGAATTGCTGTACGGTCACATACGCGCGTGCATGTGCAGAATTTCACATATATTCATGTGTTCCCCAGTGAATCGTCCTCTTCCGAGCTACCCGACCCGGGAACAGCACTGGTTTGTGTGACCGGCCCCAGTCTGCAGACACCAGGATGTGCGCCGTACTGACCTTCAGATACCCACCCAGATAAACCTCCAGGTCCTTCCCCATTCGTTTCTGGCGGCCCACGTAAGTTGTCCTTTCCTGATGTTCCATTCTGAGAAAGTCACTCTTGGCTCCAGGAAAAAATTTGATCTCTGCCTCAGTCCCTCGTCTTGATTTGCGGTTTGGTTTGATATTTATCAAAAGAAGAAAAGCAGGAGCTCGGGGTTTCCACCTAGCAGGATCCACGGAGCCAGGGGGTCCCGGCTGAGACATCAGGCAGGTTTCCAAGGACATTGAAAACGTTTTATTAGTCAAGAGCATAGATACTGCTTCGGCAAAGGGCAGGCGGTGAGTGGTCTTACAGATCTGAGGTAGAAAAGGGGTGGGGCTGGCATAGAAACTCCTGAGCACAACAGGCACAGTAGGTAGTTTAAATACATAAAAACTTTGCAATATTGGGGAAAGGCGAGGAGAAGGAAGGAAGAAAGGAAGGATGGGGAGAAGGGAACTAGGTAGGAAGTGCAGCAATAAAAATAAAATTAAAACACTGCTGTTTAAAAGGGAAGAAGAAAAAGTCAGCCCTCCACCTTCCTGCTTTTGCTTCTCTTTCCCAGGCGGAAAACTATTGATTCCTCTTATTGCATTTTAATTCGAGAAGGCGTCTGGAGGTTCTGACTCAAGGCGGAGAGGGAGGAAGAGAGAGAGCGGAGAGCAGAGCGAAGATGGGCTTGGGGGGTCCTACTTCGGCGCAGCAGGGTTGGAAGGGTGGATCTTTGGGCGCTAGAGTTCCGCGGTCCTGCCCCTCCTGCGTCGTGCTTCCGAGAGCCCACCTCAGAGGAAATGGAGATATATATATAATATAAATTTCTCTTTCTCTTAAATGTATTTAAAAACAATTTCAAAGGACATTGCACGTGCGATCCAAGTGTGTGGCGGCGGCCGGCGACCTGCCAGCGCTCCGCAGAGGCTTTGCGCGACGACCGGGCGCGAGCTGCGGGATGCGCGCTTGACCTGCGCCCCCGCCGCGCTCTCGTCCCGGGCTCGGTCGGCCAGCCGGGCCAGGTCCTCGCGCGCGTCGCGGCTCACTGGTTCAGCTCCAGAGCCCAGACTTGCTGCGGCCAGCCGGTGCGCCCTTTAATCCTCTTCTCGCCGGGGCCCAGGGCGGGAGGAAAGCCTTCGTGCTGCGTCTGCTGGGACACACACACACACACACACACACATGAAAAGAGACCGGAGAGAACAGGTTTAAATCGTTCTGCTCCAATCACCCGGCCGGGGGGGTGGGGTGGGGAGAGGTGTCTAGAGCAGTAATTTCCAGTTTTTATGTAAGTGACGGATTTCTGTTTGCGAAATAAGCAAACACGCTCATAAATTTGCCTTTATGTGCCAAGTTCCTGGGATCTGGGATGGGATGGGCAGCTTGGGGAAGTTCGGTAACAAGAATTTTCCGCGTCTGGTGAAACCGAAGGCGCCCGGCTTTGGTTCTAGGGCGCTAAGGGAGGCCGCAGAGAGCTGGAATGGGAGGGGTGAGAACCAACCGTTTTCCAGCTCTCGGACCTGTTCCCTCTACCTACACGTCCCACCGACTTCCCAGTCTGGGTAGCAGCTGGCTCCCACACAGGGCTGGGTCCGCTAGAGCCGACGTGGGGCGTCTCAGATGGGTGAGCGGAGGAGGAAGGAACTGGCCTGGCGTCCTCATTCCCGGCTCCGGGAGCAGCAAGCCCGCGGCGCTCCTTACTGGAGGCAGGGCCGCGTGGGGCCTCGGGATCCGCCCTACAATTACTTTCCAGGAGGCGCCGCCAGCCCCGGGCGGTGGCTTAGAGACCCGAGGCCTAGCTGTCCCTCTCTGCCACCCCAGGTGAGCTTTCCGCAGTTTACCGCGGGCGCGGTGGGGGGCCAGAGCGCACCGCTCTGGAGAAACTCGTTCGCCAGCCCGGAAATCAAGGAGCCCCGGGTCCTGCGGCCCAGAGCAATGGGTTAGTGTCACCCGAACTGGAGAGGGCCCAAAAAGGCCGAGCAGGACTCAAGTCGAAAGAGGCTCCTGCTTGTTTACATACAAAATCTTTGGGGTTGCCCTCAAATCCAGCCCTTGCGGAGTGAAGCCGGTGGGAAATGCTGCGGACTCGGCGCTGAAGCCCTGCCCTTCCCCACAAGTCTTACTCCTCAGGTAAGTGCACTTCGTATTTTTTCCCCAGCTTAAGCCTCAGTTTCCCTATCTGTACAGTAATGGAAATAGATTAACCTCTCCCGCAAAGGCCCTTTGAGTGCAGTACGTGGGCCCTGCGCTCATATATTCACACTTAAGCAAACTGAAGGGACAAATTCCCACTTGCATTCTTAATCCGGCTTCGAGGAGAGTCCAGGGATGGCCCAGGACTCTTCCAAACTGGAAGCCAAACATGCACCTTCTTGGGATCCGAGGCGTCCCATGGGTTCTTGCAGAGAGCCCAGAGACTCTCCCAAAGGTTTAAAACTGTGTGCTCTCAGGCTTGCAGACACTATCCCAAGTCACGACTAATTCAGTCGTGAATCTGCCTCCCTCTGCACGCACAATCACGCACTGTGGCCATCTTTACAACTCTCTGTACCCTTTCAGATTCACACACTGGCACATGCAGCCCCTGCAGTGTGCCCTGCCGGCGGCCGCCCGCACCAGGGCTTACAGGCCCGACTCACCGGCTCCCTTTTCCGCTTGCTTTCTCGGCTCCCATCGGCCTTCTTGAGTTCTGCCTTGAAGGCCTCCGGGTCGCCAGCCTGTGCGTCCTTGGCCAGCACGTCCATCAGATAGGCGATGTAGCTGGTGGCCAGCCGCAGGGTCTTGATCTTGGAGAGCTTGGTGTCCGCCGGCACGTTGGGGATGCACTCGCGCAGCTCTGCGAAAGCGCTGTTAATGCTCTCCGTGCGCCTCCGCTCCTTCTTGGGTCCCGAGCCTTTCCGCCGGCCCAGGCGCCCCCCGAGCGCCTCCAGCCGCCCGGGACTCTGGCCAGGCCTGGCGTCCGGACCGTAGGCGGCGGCGGCCACAGCGGCTGCGGGCGGCGGCCCGCCTGCAGGGAAGTCCGGAGCTGCGTCGGCCGGGCTCAGCAGCCAGCTCTGGAAGTAGGGCCGCTCCTGGTGACAGCGGGAGGCCGGGCCGAAGAGGAAGGGCTCGTGGAGCATGGGGTGCGCAGGGTGTGGGTGGTGATGGTGGTGATGGTGTGCGTAGCCGCCCACGAGGTTCATGTTGGAGCGGCTCCTGGCCTGTGCCGCCAGCCCGATCAGCGCCGCCCCATGCGCCCCGACAGAGCTCCGGGGCCGCCCGTGGGCTCCCGGGCCGCGCGGTGCTGGGCGCCGGCTTCGGGGGAGTCTCGGGCAGGGTTGAAGATGGCCCGGCGCGCGCTGCCGGCCTGTGCAGCGTTTTCTGTCGCGGCCAGGACGCCGGCGTCCAAAGACCCGTTTAACCCTTCTGCGGACTCCCCTTCAGGATCTGGCTTATATAAGGCCGCAGCTTTGATGTCAAACTCTCCCCGGAGCCAATGGCAGGGGGGCAGGAGGAGGAAGAGGGGTGGCCGTCCCAGGTTGTACTAGACCAGCACCACCGACTGTAGGCCGCCAGCGGGGACAGGGCGAGGCCCCGCCTCCGACCCTCCCCATCCCGCGCTCTGGCCTGGGAGGCAGGGGCTATTTACTTGTGCCACAGGCTGTGACTTCTGGGACTGTTGCTGCCACCCAAGGAAAATAACCTAGAATCATCCAGAGAAAAGAAAGCCTTCACCTAAAGCCCACCTCTTGCTTTTACGTACAGGGAAACTGAGACTCAGAGGGGGGAAAAACGGTCCTTGTTTCTAGACTCAGAGAATTCAGAATAAGGGTTCCAGCCGCTCCCAGTCCAGAGATGCGAGGGCTGTGCTCGGCGGGGGGAGGTGAGGAGGCCCTCCCCGCCCCTTAGTCATCTGCACCTCCTGGCCGGAGTGAGAGCCAGGCGGGTCACCCGCCAGGCACTTCTCAAAAGTCATTCTCGCCCTCAACTGGCTGACTGCTACTGAGCAGCAGAGAGGATTACTGGCCCGTGGGAGTGCAGGCGATGGGGGTCGGACTCCAAGCCTGTGGGCATTCATCGGTTTGTTCGGGGTCTGAGATCTGCTCTTTTCACTTCGCAGACACCTCACCCAGTCGAAAGGCTGGCAGGCCTGGCTGACAAAGCAGTCTGGCCTCTGCCTTGGCCCTCAGGGTTCTAGCCTGCAGGGATCCGCTGTGTGTCTGCTGCGGGACTCGCAGGGAGAACAGGAAAGGAGCAGGATGATCCGGGTAGGCTGGGCTGCTCTACCCAGATCGTCACTCCTGAGAATGTTTCATTCTGTAAAGACAAGGTCGCAGAAGCTCACGCTCCGGGGAACCAGCATCCCTCAGAAAACACACACAGAGGGAAGTGTAACCTACACAGCTTCAGGAGGGTCACAGGCAGAGGAAGGCGCTTCTGGGCAGCTCATACCCACCCTCACGGAGGCATGTCGAGGCTGCGCCCTCTGCTGCTTCCCCTCGGGCTGGACTCTTCTCTGTGGTCTGCTTCTCTCCACGGAGGATTTCCTTGGGCTCCAGTGGGAAGCGGGGAATCTCAGGGTGGCCACATTTCCAGCTAGGACTCTGCTGTCCCTTTTGGTAAGGTACCTTTGTAGCAGATGTCCCCATACCTGGGACCATCGGAGCCTGACAGCCTTTCCTAGCCACACGCCTCCCCTGGGTGGGGTAGAGGAGAAGTTCCTTTCTCTCAAACGTGACGATGGGGTAAGGGTGAAGGAGACTGCGTGGATGCTTTTGGAGGGGGCAAATCATTATTTATCCACTCACTCCAAAATTGTTTATCAGTGAAGATGGTAAGCTTGGCCCAGTTAGCAGTCCAGAGCAGAGAGGGAAAGCCCCACTGTCTCTCAGTGCAGATAGGGAAAGTGGGGTTCATGGAAGGATGAACGTTTTCCCTCGGGGCCCAGCAATGGGAACGCATGTGGGGCACGATGTGTACTCTGTGGGTGACTGAGATAATGTGTAAAACCCTAGGAATGCAGGAGTTTGAGGAACTGTCTGTGTGGTGTGTACTTCTCTGAGGATACACACTCTTTGGGGCACGAACAGAAGAGAGGAGGCCTGGAGAAAGGAAGGGGAGAGTCATCCATGTCTGAGCTGGCCACTTCTACCTGTGGGACCTTGCTGGGCCTGGGGACCCTGGAGGTGCGGGAGGAGCGGCCGAGGGAGGTCCTGGTTTCCCGCCCCAGGCTGGCTGCAAACCCGCCACTCTTCCTGGCGCCTGGCGCCAGCAGCTCTGGGGTTGGGCCGGGCTCGGAGCCGGAGGCTTGCAGGGAGGGAGCGCCCGGCGCCCAGTTCAGAGGCAGCTCCCAGCCTGGAGGCGCTCTTGAGTGAGGCTGTGCAAGCAAGGTGGAGAGAGTGAAGTAATTACCCCGCAGAGCGGACTTCAGTCCTCAGCACACACCCAGCCTTTGTCCTAGTCCAAGCGGGGTCTTCCACAGACACTCACAGCGGAGTAAGATGCCCTGCCGTCACACAAAGGCATGTCGGTGTGCACAGCTTGCCACTGCGCTGGCATCCACGGAAGCCCATATATTCATACAGTAACCCGCAGTACGTGCCCTCTCGCAGCAATACACACTCCCACAGCCCACACGGTATCTCAACGCGCGTGCACTCCTAGGGTTTTACACATTACTTCTGTCACCCACAAGTGAACATCAGCTTCAGACGTGGCACAGCTGGGGGCCATCCCGTCCCTGCCCTCGGGTAGCATAAAGACCGAGTCAAATAGCCCAGGCACAGAAATTCTAAGTGTACACAGATGCAGGATTCTATGCATAATCTTACTGTATTACACGTACATGCAAAGAGTTTGTCTTTTCTTCCAATTCCCACAACTGTACTCGCAACACAAACTTCCCAGAATTCATGATACCAGCCAGGGTGCAATCATGCCTGTGTGTAACATCAGGTATTTGGGAGGCTAAAGCAGGTGGATCACTTGAGTGCAAGAATTTGACTAGACATCAGCGTGGGCAGCATAGTGAGACCTAGTCTCAAAAAGAAAACAAGCCAGCTGGAGTAGCAACCGCCTGTAATTCCAGCACTCTGGAGGCTGAGACAAGAGCATCACAAATTGGAGCCAAGCCTGGGCAATTTATCGACCTAGTAAGAAGACCCTCTCTCAAAATAAAAAAAAAAATTGCTGGTGTGTATCTCAGTGTGAAGGCTCCGGGTTCAATCCCCAGTATGCCAAAAAACAAACAAACAAATAAAAATCCATACGACCTTACGCTATACTCACAGATGCTCAGAAATGGACATTCCCACATGCAGGCACATTACACACAGGCACAGAAATTTCGCACATTCAGTTAACAGTCCTGGTCTTACTTATATAGTCACATTCACAATCCTTAAAAATGAAGCTGCACGATAGTACACAGTATCAAGGCACCCACAATGACTAATTTGGGAACACACTGCTGCCCTCATAGAAACATATAGCTCTCCCACTCCCTCATCCACAGGCCTCCCGATCACTTTCCCTTTCCCAGCCTTGCATAGATCACTCAGAGCTGCAAATATCCAGCTGGTTAGTCCAGGGAGGGACGTGGCCCCATACTAGGTGAGGGGACCCAGCCCCGCATCCCCCTCTAGAGGGCCCCTGGCACCAACCAGCCTGTGAGTGTTACAGAGCAGGGTGCCGCAGCCGCCAACACCTGGGTTAGCCCTGTTCCTTGCCCCCTTGCCGGACTGAAGTCTGCTCTGTGGTACCCTCGCTGGGAGCACAGCCTGAGGGGACTTGCTGGGCTGGGAGCTGGGTCATCCCTGCGGTGTGGATGCCAGAGAGACCCAGTCTTCCGGAGTGCTTGCAAAGCCAGCTGGCCTCAGGTGCCTGAGAAGTGCCAGAACTCCAGGGCGACTAGGACCCAGAGAGGTGTTTTCATCTTCCCCAACAGCCCCCCCCCAGGCAATATGATAAAAGGAGCTTGCTCTGGGACCCAGGAGTTTGACCACAAATGCTTTTGGCTCAAAGGCAAGACCTGTGACTTCCAGTTAAGTTCTAGCCCTGTCTAGAATTTAGACAGTTCTAGCTGGTTCCTTTACAGCTCTTGGCCTCAGTTTCCCCATTTGCAGAAAAAAGAAATAGGACCGACAGTCTGGAGTTCTGTAATTCTCACCTTCCCACTATTGCATGGACTCCTCCTGGTTCCTCTGCTCCAGAGGGAGGACCCCTCCCCTCCAGCCCACCTCTACCACCAAGCCAGGAGCCAGGGACGCTGGATTCCCGCTGACCAGTCCCACAGTCCCTGTAGTGCCCCTGACCTGCCTTGCTCACCTAGAGAGCAGCCTCAGCAATTTTGGCTCTCAGGATTTTTCAATGCAATCTTCTCACTTCTTCCCCAAAGTGTGCTGGCGAGGCCGGACGGGAACTCTCACCCCACTTGGAAGAGAGCTTAAGCACACAAAGATTAAAAACTGGTGTTAAAGGCGCTCTCCAAAGAGCAAGCAAGGCTGAAATGGGCACCACCACACCTCTTTGTGCCAACCTTCTGTTTCCTCCTCTGTAAACTGGGGGACGGCAAAATCCAACACAGGTGACTGGTGTAAAATTAAATGAAATAAAATGGGTGAGATCCAGCATGGTGAGGGTAGCCCTGATTAAATAGTGGGTCTGCTGTTAGGGGCATGAGTTTCCCAAAGGACACAATGAATTACATGCAGCCGTACCACTAGAAAGCTCGGCCCAGGGAGAAGAAACCAGGCCACCCGCTTCTCTTTGTATCACCTGTTCCTATTAATGACCAAGTTCTGGGTCCTTCCCTTTCCTCACCCACCTTACAGCACTTAGCTGCCTCAAAAC